>OZ026615.1:106200185-106280185 GCA_964020975.1 Hermodice carunculata | reverse complement strand
ACGTATATTTTGAACTGTATTATACCATCAAAAATCGGATATGCTCGTCTCTTCAGCGGACCTGTCTCACGGCACCACCCATCGGAGCTGCTGAAAGCGGTCTCTTATGGCAGGTATGCCTCAAATACATCCAGGCAGATATTAAATACAGATTAAGGTTTAGTATTATCTATTCTTTATTATCGCCTGATATACATATACAGCATGTGTTTTAAAATAGGTATCATCAATAATACTTTGTCTTTAAAATTATTGTGAAAACATTTCTATAATATATTTGTAAACAAAATGTTTAAAAAATAAAAATACATGCACATTTATTTTCTGGAGAATCCTACTGATTATACACTTAAAAACTCCTACAACTTAAGATAGCTGGTGACGGACTTTTGTTCGCTAGTTTAAGATTATAAGTTTGTATAAACTAATGGGCTTGTGTGATCTCTAAGACTGGGAAAGTAATTAAAACACAACACAATGCACGTCATACGTTTCACAATACAAAGAAAAAGGCCAGAAAAAATCCGACCGTATCACAAACATTGTGCGCTTGCGTGGGGGGTAAGAATTTCTTCGTGTTTTTCAAACACCTTCAAACAATGCCAACCTCCATTTACTACATGCAGCCACCGCAGCATCTGGTGGTGGAATGTTTAAAACACGAACAGCGTCTGCCACCACCGAGTTGAAAGCGGGTTTAAACACGTCGATTTATCTCTAAGGGGTAGGAGCGGGCCACGTCAAGCAGGTGGGCGCTTAAGGCAGGTAAAACATAGAGTACAAAACGCTGATGGGAGCTAGGACTGATCTGTTGTGACAGGTAGGCAGTCGGGAGAGGTGGGAGCACAGGCAGGATCGAATATATACTTGATGATTCTAGTGGTGCTTGAATGAGGTAAACTCATGGTCCCTATGGACACCACTTGACCAAATTCAAAGACTCAGACTATTTTATGGCAACCCCAGATGTATATTCCAGCACAGGAATCCAATATTTTGGTCCATATTAACATAGGAATATAGGACGACAATCCTTATCGAAAAAAAACAAACAAACAAACAAAAAACAAAACCCACATAAAAAACAAAAACAACAAAAACACCCCCCCCCCCCCGAAAAAAGGGGAAATAAAAAAGTTACAAATTTCCTAGGAGAAGTATAGCACCTGCGAAATATTTTTTCTTTGTTTGTTTGTTTTTTCTTTAATGGATACTTAATACTTTTAGTGGCTATTGAATAAGGGGTAATTCATGGTCCCTATAAACATCTCTTCATCAAATTCAAAGACTCAGACTCTTTCATTGCAAGACAAGCTGCTTCGCCTAACCCCAAGATAAATAATGCAGTACAAGAGCACACTATTTGGCCCATATTAACATAGCAATACAGATTTTACAAAGTTGCATATCGAGCAAAGAAGGCATGACAATCCTAACAAAAATATGAATTGAAAAAATACAAATTTCTTAGGATATGTCACGCACACTTAAAAATAACTTTTGTTTGTTTGTTTTTCTTTAATCGTGATCTGGCTTGTATATTTCCTTTAGAGCAGAGAGCTACGCTAGTGAGAAAGATAAACTGGTGCCTGTCCAGAGCAAAGTCATTGGACAAGTGCGTATGGTGGTCTTTTGTTCAGAGAGACCAGATGACAAACGTCCACATTCAAGTCTAAACAAATGTTTACTAAAACATAATTTCAATTCAAGAAAGAAGGTATAGGTTTTTTTTATATGTTAAACAGATGTTCTGTGGAAAAGCTTGTAGGTTTTGAATTTTGTCTTTTATTGTTTTAACATTTTTGGAGTTCTCAACTACAGAACTACATGAAAAATGTCCAGAAGAGAGCCGCATGCATTCAGTCTCAGTTATGGGTACTACCTACGAAGCAAGATACTTTATCCCCTCTGGGGAAACTGTGACGCCCATCTCGCACACACAGATCATAATAGCCATTTTAAAGAAAATGAATTTTTGAATGCCTTTTGAGAAATTGGTACAAAAATTAATGCAAGAATGATCAAAACTTGATGTTGACTCATATTCGTTGTTTTGCAAATATCTCATAGAAAATATGTTTTTAGTTGTCAATTTGTAGTGGCAGAAAGTTTGTATGAAACGTATAATAAAGGACACGTACAGTTAATATGATATGAACTGACAAGAAAGCTTGTAAATGAAACAAGAAAAACAAAAACAAAAAAACAAAAAAACCAACAACGTCAATGGTAATTACTCGTTAAATGTTGAAACAAACTGTCCACTTAATCTGAATAATCATGTAATTTCCGAAACAGATAGTCACAAGCACTTGAGTATCACTGTATCTAGAAATGCGTTACAGTTCTTGGGACTATCATATTGACAACTTTGAAGTGCAAGCCATGAAACGAGTTAATTGTTTCAGAAGTATGAAGTATATTCTTGATCGAAAAAATTTAGAAACGTTGTACTTTACCTTTATTTGACTGTAATCTTTGAATACGGGGATATCGTGGGATAACTCTCCTGTTGCAGCCGCTAATAAACTGGTGCGAGTACATCACGAGGCTGCACGTATTGTTGCAGGTGCACCTCAAAATATTAGTCTTAAATTACAAAGAGATGAAATGGCAGCCTCTAAGAGTTTGACCAGAGCGTCACAAACTAGGTCAAATATATAAGACTGTCAATGGTCTTACCCCAGCCTACTTGAGAAAAAGAATACGTCCGGATATAGAACATGACTATGTTACAAGATACTCAAATGATATACCTTTGCTGACCCCCTTTTATCAGTTCTTTTAAATCGAAACTTTAATCACAGGATTAATATACACCAACTTATATCAGCGGAGGCAGCAGAAAGGCCAAGATACATCATGCTCGAGTACGTATGAATTGCAGTAATAAATCATGATGTGTACAAATGTAAACTACTTGATAGTCCACTCTGCAAATGCGGAGTTGCTTCTGAAACAGCCTCACATTATTTTCTGAAACTTATATTCCATAGTAAGAAGTGAACTTCTTGATGCGTTAAGTACTTTTGTGCAAACTGAAATTACTGTTCAGCTTTTACTTTTTGGTGATGAGCGACAAAATTGCAGATGAAATAAATCCTTGTGAAATTATGTCGAAGCATTAATCATGAGGTCTAAACGATTCTGACCTTTTTTTCATAGAGTGCAACTGTACTTATATTATTTTCTTAGGTTATTAAACTCGACTGTCGCGTAACTATTTTTTTCTTCAAGACTTTACTCCTGAAGTCACTACATATCTTTATTTACCAAGAACATTTATTCCTAATCAAAAGTAACAACATCACACTTGTTTTCTTTCTTTTTGTCAACGGAATTATTCTGAATATTAAATGCAGCCTACATATTGTCGGTTATTTGCTGAGCCTGAAATCTTAACATCAATATATTATGTATGAACATATTCATTGTTGTTGTGACTGAGATTTATGTATATTCGGGAGCGGAATGAATATAAACGTACTTAACGCTTGTTTTACAACCCCTTTCATGTTTGGGACGAATAAAATGTCAAGTGTTAAAAGAAAGCTTGTATTGATGTCAGGGTATGGCAAACTATGCTTGTAATAGGAATGCTTTCCCTGAAGCCAGTTTGGCTAAAGTGAAATTCATGCCTTCCGCAAAATTCTGAAACTGAAACAAAATTTGCTGCATGGCTTTTTCTTTTTGTTAAAAATTCTAATCAACTTGAAGTTAAAATATGCAGGACGCTAAAGAAAGAAATTCCGCATGTATCTAGCGTTGCAAGGTGATTATTTTTGTCTCATGTTGGTGTTTAACTGAGGAGTTGTATTTGTGCAGACAATTGCAGATGAGCATTGTGCATGAGAATTCAGAATTGGACACTGCGTCACCAAATTTACACTTCGAGCAGTAATATCCCGGAAAAATTGAACAGTTTATGGAAGAAATCCTACAAATAAGAATTACAGAGCACAAATGGAAAAATTGATATTTTGATGCATTTAAGTGCAGATTTGTACGCTTTTTAGCAGTAATATAGAATCTTTAACGATAGAACAGTGACAAACTGCTTGTACTTGTTCTCTTTTTTCTGGTATGGAGTAATGCACAAAGTACCACACATATAATATGTGGTGAAGCTAGTAAATACAGAGTTCAGTGCTCTTTTTATAGGAGCAATTGTGTGCATTAACGCCATGTTGGCTGATGGGGGTTCAAAGGAGGCGAGAGCTGTTGTGTACACACAGGCCATCTTTCTCATCCCCTATCCGACAGGCTTAATTGTTGTCTTCTTTTTTCAACGTGCACAAATACAGCTTTCTCTGTCTGTCTGTCTGTCTGTCTGTCTGTCTCTCTCTCTCTCTCTCTCTCTCTCTCTCTCTCTCTCTCTCTCTCTCTCTCTCTCTCTCTCTCTCTCCCCTCCGGCAAAACATCTCCAGCCCGACGGAAGGAAACTCTAACTGATCAGGCAAAGAGGAATGTTGTGCATAGCATTTTGACAAAAAAAAAAATAATTACCCAAGTTAATTTGACATTACATTTTAATTTTGCCTTTTCCATCAAATCTGACAGTTAGATCTGAAAAAAAATGTGACAAATTGATCAGAAATTCAGCAAACCTTAAAATGATATTCGCATTATCATTGAAAATGATTAATAGAAAAAAACAGGATCTCTGTGCACTATGTTTAAAAGGGAAGGGGTCACAGACCCCCTATATAATTCAAGAGCATTTTAACCAGACAATGCACTCTCTTAAAACAATAATACAAGCGATAACGAAGGCAATAATATAATAAAAATAAAAACTGGAGAAAGAGCTTTAAATATAATTACATCGGACTGCACTGATATCTGTATAAATACCTTCAACTGGAATACTATCATGCTTACTATTTCAAGATATTCTATTTACCTGAGATGTTTTTCCAGTTTAAATCAATCAATTGACGTGATATTGCAGCATAAATCCTATGCATTTTCAGTGGCCTATAAATATTAGCACTTTACATTTCTAAAATGATGTTTATAAAGAGACAACATGTACGAATCTGAACATTTATGTCAAATATATTGTATTTCATTTTAAGCAAAAAGAGCTACCACTGAAAAAAATATTATCAGCTGCAGACAATGTGGGACGAATACAACGGGACATCACAGTTGAGAGGAATGCATTACAACAAATGTCTTTTTAATAATATCAAAATGTTTTATCGCATTGTTTTTGCTGGTGCTGACAAAAGCAATTGGCAATTTGTCATGTACTTGTGTTCTGTAGCTGTGGTCTGCAATGATAGTAAGTCTTCCACATGACACAACTTCCTTCTTCTGATGTGAACCCATACAAAGCGTGCACACGTGGAGAGGCAATTGGATCACGAGCACAGCATGGCAGCTGCTTTTGCCCTGATGATGTTCCCGACACCTGAGGCTCTTAGCGCTTTTCAGAACTTGTTTTCAGAAAATGGGATAATTAAAGGTAAATATAAGGACAGCTTCATTAAAGACACGAAGGCAATGACACAGCATATCTTCAAGTGCAGGATGTACATACATGATGCACATCGAATGGCTTCATGAGACAGACTTTAATCTGAAAGCTGGTGCTGTGTATACAAGTTCAACATTATTATGACCTGATCGGCTTGAAATCTTATCTGCCTTCCACAAATTAGATTTAGTGTCAAATATCACCAGTTATAAAGACACATACATTGTGTGTTTTGCATAATATACACAACATTTAACCGATTATATACATTATGTTACATCAGAAGAATGTATCTTTTATACGTTCTTGTATGTTTTTATTTTGTTCCACTTGTGATTGACATAGACATTGATACACATGTGCCGTATGTAGCGTAATAGCGAGCATCCCTTCATTCGTGACGGAAATATTAAAAGCTAAAAAATGTGTAACCCCATGCACGTATCAGTAATTTATGCCATAAAAGATATATTAATCCACTGTTCGCTCACTAGCTTGAAACCTCACACATACGGCAGCAGAGACAAACTAGCAGAGACAACTAACGCTTCTGCTGCTCACCACAATAAAAGTTGCGCTAACATGAATAATCAGAATATTCTAGATCAAAATTAAAGAATGGTATTTCATGCAAGTACCAGCATGCCTCTAATTCGCATCCCCCAAAATGATCAAATTTAACATCTTCTGCGTTTTTTTGGACGCAATCAGCGCTTTAGGCATGCCATCAACTTAGTTCTGAAAAGGTAACAAACATGAAAATGAGGGTGTTAATATTATGCAAATCAGTAAATCAGTGGACGGAACCACGTTGGCCAAATGTCAACCCAATATTACACGCATATGGGGGCAAGAATACGCGCCAGTAAAATCGGGATTTAGTAATTGTCACTAATTGAATCATAGATTTGTATGTTTCAAAATATGAAAATTTGCTTTAAGGGGTTGTCACCCCATCACCGAGGCACCATCCGGCACAAGTGAAATCAAGCATTCTGTATTATGGAAGGAGAGTGGGCTCGTGTCTGTGCCCGTGGAAAAACGTTTTTGTGCGCAGTTTGTTGCAAATAAACTAATCAAAGGACGTTTGTAGCTGATTTAGCACACAGCATGACGCACACGCACCTTGACAATAACATCCTCCTCATGTGCACGTGCTTTGACAACAATTTTGTCCGTAACAGGCTGGAGCTGGGGGACGGAAGTTCGCAATAAAAGTAAATTAAATCGGCAAATGATTGATTCTTAACGTATTTTTACAAAGTCAATCTCAGAGGTGACCAACCGTTTCCCTAAAATTTCGGTTCTTGTACATTCTTAATCATCTTGATACATTAGGATTGGCTTTGCAAAAAGCGCATTTTCTGGAAGTTGTACGAGAATCTAAATTTAAACAACGAAATTTGGCCTAATGAATGCATTGATTTGATTCTTCCAACTGCGATAAGAAAGCAAAAAAGAAAAAAAAAAGCTTTATTACAATGACAAAAATATGTTCATCTTGTGTGCACAAAAATAGCATGCTTAATTTCGTATCTATCCTGCATACAACAGAAACAACACAAAGCCGTCAAATGCTTTCACGCCAAACTCGCATCCACGAAGAGTCTGTTCCGGGAGTGCAGGCTCGTTCCCTGTAGACTCGAACAAACGACAGCTTCAAAGATGAAACTGGCAAAATTTTTATCTTCGTGAGAAGCCATGCCTGGCCGTTGGTAAGACAAGAACTGAAAGTTTTAATTTGGTTAGTGCTTTCCCGGTTAAATCTTTGAACATCGTCCTGCCACTAGAACTGTCGTTTTAACGTCCCAATGGTCAATAGCTTTAAATACACGAGAATGAGATGACTCCATCCAGAATGACAAACAAGGATTTTGACGGTCCAAAATTGGGACCAGTAATGAATTCGAAGACTGGAAATTTTGTCTATATCTGAATACCAACAAGGTCTTGTAATGTAAATGCGGAGGCAAGCCTGGTACAGAAACCTACATGAATTTGGTACGAAATTTGGCATGAAATTTGCAAGAAAATTTTAATGGCGAGGCAACTTCGAAGATTTAGAAGACAGCTAGATAATTGATACCCGACTGAACTTCCTTGCCTGTACTTAGTGCAAAGTGATTAAAATGGTACTTTGTTAAACAAAAACCATAGAATATAGACATAGAGACACATCAGGTTCACACATACTGAAAACTAAACAAACTCAATATTCAACAACATTGATATATATATATATATATATATATATATATATATATATATATATATATATATATATATATATATGTATATATTAATCATACGTTTCATTCTTTCAAACGTGCCGATTGACTCACAACTACGCTTATAAGAAAGGCCTTTCATGTATGTCTGGTAATTAACAATGTCTTTAATTATGCAATATAGTAATCTTTAAGGAAAGTCGATTCAACGGCAATGCAGTGAAATGCGGAGCTATGGATGAGAGAAAACTTTGGCTTGACATTTTTCACGCAGAATTGCAGAGATATTTTTTTCACATTCATACCTCGATATGTCTCAGCTTTTCATTGCATTCAAGTGTTATCCCTTTATTGGCGTATCTGGAAAAAATCCGACCAATGTGGAGATCGAAAGGGAATGAGAAAGCGCATCGGCGTTTCTTGGCATTTCTGTTCCGAGAAATGACGAGGTAGGATTGAAGATGAACAGTAGCTTGGTGTTTCTCAGTAAAAATGCCAGGAAATGTCGAAACACAAGGTACTTTGACCTCTCATTCGTCAACGCATCAGCATAAATGTGATGAAACGCAAGGTTATACTTTGGTCTCATTCTTACTTCATAAACGCCCCATAATAGACACTAAAACAGTCATAAACAGCTGTTTAATCAGGGTACATTGTCCAGGATCCCAACAGCAAAAGTGTGTCCAGTTTTGCAATTGAAGAACAGCGCGGGAATGTTCTGATTCTGTAAGGCACAGTCGAATGTCTCCCCGTGGAAAAAGTTTCTGGCTGATGAAGGTGTCTGATGGTAACTGAAGCAATATGTTGTAAGATACAGGTGCAAATAGCAAGTATCCTCACTAGCCATCGTCAACAAATTCAGGGAAGTAAAAAACATATTTATGTAGTTCCGCTCCGTGTGTTGTATTCCTTTTATTGCATTGCTACAATGGGAATCCAGCATACGGTTTAGATGACTAAGCGACAACGTACGAAAAGGACCACTTTGTAAAGGCTTACCAGAACTTTGGAACGGTCACGAGATGTGCTAGGGCGGTTTTCCGCCCTCTATTTTTAAGGAACAAATAACCGAAAAATCCCAAGGTCTAAGGATACCCGCAAGCGTTCAAATGTAATTTCGAAGAAATTGAGCAGGTGGTTTGGGCTTACATTTTAAAAGTTTTTTTAAATAAATAAATAAATAAATAAAACAAACAAACAAACAAACAAACAAACAAACAAACAAACAAACAAACAAACAAACAAACAAACAAACAAATGAATAAATAAATAAATAAAATTGTCACTCAAACTTCGCCATGTGAACAAAATTTATAGAGACTCGCCAAAGGTGCACATGCTTCTCCTGGATACTTAATTCTCACGTTCAGGTGTGATCAGCTTCTGTTGACTTCTTCAGGTTTAATAACAATCAAAACGAATTGGAAATCAATAAAAGTACTCTTGTGACCTTAATTATGATATCACGGTGAGCCAAAATCGATTTCAATTTAGATTTTACATACACATATAATCCTACCGAGTGCCATCAAGGTTTGTTATGTTCCTCAGGTTTTATACCACTGAGACGAAAATCACATAGATGGCCCTGTGGCCCTGGGAGTAAAAACAAGATAACACCCCCTCCCCCACAATCCAAAAAACTCACGTAGGTCTTACCTAGATGCATCATCGTTCCAACATTTGGTTGAGTTTTTCGGGAGTTATCGACATTAAACAAAAGGAGCTGCATAGCAAGAAGCAGCAGAAGCAATGGAAGAAACGGGCACCAAAACAATATAAGACACCGTCGTCCCACGAGACATCAGACTCAATGTGTGCACGTATATTGTGCCTTTGTCCTTCACTTTTTGCATGACAATGAACATTGCACAAGGTACAACAACAGATTGACTGTATCAGTGTGATGTCACGTACTGTCATGTTGATACAAATTACCGTATATCTAATGATAAAACATGCTCAACAACCAATAGATGCATTAAAGACTAATGGTGGATGTTAACAACAGTCCAACCGTTGAATGGAACTGATGAGAGCCATTTCGTGTATTTTGATTGGTTTAAATGGTGGTATTGTTGACATGGGTGCATAAACGTACGTCTTTCAAGTTAGTAAATCAACACTTAAAAGCAGCATGCTAGCTATGTGCGTTGTCTTTTGGCGTCAAATTTTACACAGGCTCGGTGACTACTTGTTGTGTAATGTATATTATCATTTTACTTTTGTATGTACACATTTAGTATTAATATATGACATAATCCTGTTTCCTATTCTTGTTAATAAAACTTGCTTGAGCTTAATCTACATCTCAATTTAATCACTGATTTATGGGTTTGACACGCCCAACATATGAATGTACTTTATTGATCCACTCTCCTGTGAACCAAACTGCACTGAAGAGCGATTTATAGCAAACACAAATTGGACGAGGATAATATCTTAAAGTTTGGCGTTGGGAAACACCAGAGCCACACCACCAGGACCTTCCCAAGTAAAGGCCGGCAGGTGATGTTTCAAAGGCGCTTCTGGGCCCAGACTTTGAGTTGAGAAGTTGGATAACTTCATGAGGCCTTCATATAGGCTAGTGAGCCTGTTGGCCATTTTTTTTTTTTTTTGCAATAAAATATGTTGATAAAACGGCCGGTTGATCAGCGGGTTCAAACCCTTACCGGGATGGTCCTGACGTATTTGGTAAAACTGCGGGCGTTTTCATATCATAACAAAATACCTTATTACAACATTTTTTGCAGAATACCATGCAAAGTCCATTGAATTTGGACTATTTGTGTGTTTTTGTTACTTACTCTTAGTAAATATTGTCAAATGAATACAGTTCTGAGTTCTGAGATTGTTCTCATGATATAGGGCTACATCTGAACTGCAAGAGGCTGCATATTAACAAGTGATGTGATGTGATGGTTGCACGATAGCTTGATTGTACCTAATTCCTCTTTTGCTTAACGACGGCAAGTGGGTGTGTTAATCGCGTACCTTTTCATTAATTACCGCAAATCGAAAAATAAAGCATTGAGCAGCTACGACAAAAAGACGATACAATTGCAAGAAGCCAAGGTTTTGTTGGTACCCAGCGAGCAAGTAATAAAAAAACAGGCAGTCCAAAAATAACTGTTCTCAAGAATTCTGCTCGAACCAAAATGATTCCTGTCACATCTGCATACACAATACAGTGTAACTAGAATACATATAAACATCACGGCCCGTATGCATAAAGGAGGTGTAACTTACCCATGGTATAACTTAAAACAGTTTTAGTTACCCCTCAGTTCATACATAAAAAAATCGGAATGCATAAAAGCTAGTGCAGTTATACCCGGGGTAACTAATCCATGGGGCAGTTACACCACTGTATAACTGAAGACCTTGGTACACGTTTTAACCGCCTTTCCTGACACTGGCCAGCTGACCTGTCCCAGGGAAGCACAGGGAGGACAGATTGACAGATTGCATTACGTTACGAGGGGGGCAAAGGGGCTTAAGATTTATGTTTGTCAAAATTAAAATGAGTGTATGCACAGTGGTCAATAATGGAAATATTACTGATTTTATATCTGTGCATGATAAACAATAAACTTATATGTGTGTATTTAATCCTCAAAATGTGTCTGTGATATGGATAACATGATGATGTAAGTCATCATTGAAATTTCAATAGAACATTAAATGTCTACCCCTATAACCCCCTTGTTCCAAGTCCAGCTACCACAACAACCATGACTACAAAGGTGTGGACAACAAAGCCAAAAAGGAGGAGAGGAACTGGCAACATTTGGAAAAAGAACACTTACTTTAACGTTCTTTAGCTATGCCCCAGTGTTATAAGTGCGCTACCCCTTTGTTAGCTGCATATTGTAAAAGTATTCAAATAGACACATGCAATGTATATGTTTTTAAACAACTAATGGTTAGTAGATTGTGGAAAAGGCAAAAATTTGATCATTTCACGAATTGTTACATAAATAACAGTTTGTTTGATCAGAAAATACACATCTGTGAATGACCTTTCATTAAATGTATGCTTTGCATATGTTTGTATGCGCACTTTTTACTTTATTGAGCCGGAAAAGAGATATTGCGCTTATTATACTGTGGCATAAATAGACCACCTGAAGCAAATGGCAGCCCAATGTTTCGTATTGAAGATGTCTAGTTTTTCTTTTTGGTTGTTGGACGTGTAGACTGTAGACTGTAGTGTTAAAAATGTTTTTCATTCTACAGCAAAAACGCTAATATTATTGCAAAATATCTGAGGAAATGTCACACATTTTGCAATAATATCAGAAGCATTGTTAAAGAAGGGAAAGTATGCTAACACTTAGAATATATCGACGTAGGCAAGGTCATTTGATGGTTCACGCATTTGAAATTCATTTTGCCGAACAGTTTGCTTTGATCATTTATATGAGTGAAAGCATAATCTGTGTTTTGTATGTCGCATGAACACATGAATGGCACAAGTGGTACAATTAATTTTGTATTGTACCACAAAATATAGGGTCATTGGACATATATCTCCTTCAATACAAAAGGTTTAGAACGATAATTCAATTTGCATTAAATGTTTGTAAATATTGTTTAATGGTGTTCTGCTTGAAATCTCATGTTATATTATGATAGGCGATAAGTAGTCCCCCACCAGGAACTGGAAGAGGACTCTAAACTTGCGACACGTCTGTTCGTCTGTCCGTCCCTGCGCAGGGGCTATTCTGTGCCATATTTTCTATACCCTTGGGTCCACGCTAACCTAATGTTGCGTGTAGACGCTTCCTTGAATAGCGGGGTGTTATGCGCCACAATTGGGTCACTGTGACCTATTTCTCGACCTTTAACCCCACAAGAATTTCGGCTTGTGCAAGCCATATGTCTTAATTATACTTACAATCATCTTACACACAACTTAACAACCCAATTGCACTTAGCCGGACTGAGTGACTAAGTAGCCGGCAAATTTTAATAAAAAAAATATTCGATATTCGAGTAAATGTATTTTTTAACAAAATCTTGCCATAAAACCTTCATCTTGCACATGAAAAATAACTTCCATTTTTCTTATTGCACATGCAATATACAAAAAGCAGTTGACTTATCTGGATAATAATAAACCTCACCTCTTTCGAGCACAACTTTTAATATATATACATATATACATATATATATATATATATATATATATATATATATATATATATATATATATATATATATATATATATGTATATATATATGTGTGTGTGTGTGTGTGTGTGTGTGTGTGTGTGTGTGTGTTTAAAAGCATGTGTATGTCTTAGTCGAATGCATAGAAAAACAAATGTCAATAAATGTTATCCTTCATTGGTCACTTTAGCCGCCCAGGAAAAACCAGAGATAAAACCTTTAGAATTACAACACTTGTCCTAAAAACTCTGGAAACCTGTGTTCGGCGCATGGAAAATTAACCTCAGGAATAAGATGCTGAACTCCACCTCATTTTTGTAATTAAAATAAAATGGAATAAAATAATTAAATAAACAAAACTCGTTACAGAAACTTCCTTCAAAATTGAAATCGTTACTAAATTTTGTGTGTGTATATTGAAGGTCCGACCTAGAGTGACTCAGTCTGAGTACCTGCATTGCAACCGTACAAAAAACCCAAACCACGTGACCATGCTTCGCATCTCCTGTACTTACTTCCCCCTTTTTCCGTCACGAATGGTACTTTATTATGCAACACATTCAGAAAAAAATAATTCCCGCTTTACTTCGAAACGCGGGAATATTTCAATCGTGTTCCATAAGACATAATCCAAGGACATTTCGCTGCTGTACATTTCACGGGAAAGGCGTTTGTTATGCACTAAAAATTAGGTCACTGTGACCTGTACCTTTGACCCCTCATATGATTTTACCTTCAACGGCTTGACCAGGCCTAACATCCTATACGCTAGCCCACACCAACCAAATTTTGTTTGCATACACTTCAGAGTTAGCTGAGTGCCATGCGCCAAAATTGCCTCACTGCGACTTATTTCTTGCCTTCACTCCATATAAAGTTTCACCTTGTCCTATTATAACTAGCCATGTTGCCTGTTTCATAAGAATTTATTCTACCACATTTGGTGGTTGGACACTTCATGGCATAGGGGTGGGTCGCACACTGAATTGGGTCACAATGACCTTGATCTTTGACCTCTTATATTGTTTTAGTTTGTCCAGGCCATACTTCATATACGGTAACATGTACACCTACCATGGTGTGTTGACACATTATTGCTAACGTTAGGGTGTGTTGCACACCAAAATTGGGTCAACTGTATTACCTATTCTCCGATGGCGGATTATGTATTTGCTACGCAATACTTGATCTTGTTGAAAGTGACCTTTACTGCGACATTATTCAGTCACTTGTGACATTAATTTACTGATATTGTTTCAAAAATATTGCACATTATGTATTCATACTTTTTGTTGAATTGTTATTTTCAGCAAAAAATGGTGCTGAAAAGTTGAAAAAATCCCTTTTGTTTTTTGAAGTGAATTGAACTGTTCGTAAAACATGTGACTGGTAAGGTATTTTAACAGTTAGATGATATTTATAATGACTTTCATTTGGTAAACCAGGCTAAGTTAAAATCTTAGTTTGATTTTGTTTCCATTCAAAGCCATTTTTTCAATGAAAGTAAAAGACTAGTGCCTTCATATATGCCTTGATGAGCGGAAGAACATGTTTGCAATAAAATACTTATTTTCAAGGAAACGGTCATCGTTTTTCATACTAGCAATTGATACAGAGTGAAAATCTATAATTACAGTATTTTCGTGTGTAGATTTGCAGTAGAGCAAACACATTTAATATGCAGATAGTGCGTCCATTCGGCATGTTTCAATAATGTACACACAGTACAATTTTGTTAATTACTGGTAACAGCACAAGGTATGCGAAATGGAGCTGAATTTTCGTACTGGTGGTATCACTATTTGGCATTTTACCATGTCTGAACCTTTAGTAAATGTACAGTGTTATGATTATTTACTGTACATATCATAACAGGTCTCTCGTATACAAGGAAATTGACTTCCACTGGGACTTACACCTCCGTTAAACTATCCCCCTGGCAGGTTTAGAAATCTGGGGCAGTTTAAGCCCATTTACCCCATGAATTAAGCTATACTTCCTTCTTGCATACGGATTCTTATACCAGGTGTAACATTATACCAGGGGTAACTTTGCAACGCCTTTTTGAATACAGATTAGACTTTACACCATGGTTGTTCCCTGGAATAAGCTACACCACAGCTAAACCACCTTTATGCATACGGGCACACGGGTATATTGAAATTTCAAATTATTATCGATGCATGTTTGAACAAACTGAATATATGTAAATGGTTTTAATGTGTATGTCAGAGAGTAGATGCATTTCAAACCTTTGCCATCAAATATTTCCGTTGCCAATCATTTCTATTCTTACCTGCTGCGAATCATGTGGAGCAGAAATTGCATATAAAACGGATGCATCTAACCGTACCATATGTGACGAACGTAGGTACATTACAAAGCACGCGTTTTTATACTAATGGAGATGCTACACCAACAATACCCATCATTATTATCGTCATTTGCTCGGGGGAGTATCTTGCCTCCAAGCCAGACCAAGCTTATTGGTGTTTTCTTTTTTTCCCGAATAATAGACTGTGTCTGCTCAGTTCAACATGTAACAGGTACATCCGATAGCCGAAGCGTCATATTCCATGAATTTGCAGCGTAGATACCGAAGAACTTAGTCCGTTGTAAAGTTGGTATAATGGGGGCCGATGTACGTACGACACATACCCTGGGTCCTGTCACCCGTTTTGGTTCGAACAAATTTGCAGTTCTTGATACAGCTCCATGATTACGATGTATGTTGTACTTTATCTAACATTTTAGATAAAAAAGCGATTCTCTAGCCATAACGTGTCCACATTAATATGTTCTAGCTGTTGAACCCGTCTATTAAATGTTGTAGACAGAACGCAAACAGAAGCCGGAAGCTTTTTTCCGTAGCTTCATTGAAGCGATTGTCCAGTGTGTCCTTGACAGATTCAATGAACGATTCTTCCATATCCTGAAACAGATGACCACAGCTTGTATATTATTTCGAAAGAAAATATAATTTTAGAAGAATGACCTTTTCCTTTACTCAAAAACTAAATGGGAACCAAAATCATTCCCAATTCCACTCCCATATACTATAGGTTGTAAAATTTCCATTTATGACGATAGTTATTCGAATACTTCATCAAGCAGTACATATTCAGTGAAGCGATTTCAAGATAATAATAATAATAATGATAATAATAATAATAATAATAATAATAATAATAATAATAATAATAATAATAATAATAATAATAATAATAATAATAATAATAATAATAATAACTGTGAAAAGCTATCCCTTTACACCTGAGGCACCGCATGAAGGGTGTCTACCTCCGATGCGCCCAAATATCCGTGGAACTTAAAATATACTTTAAAAGACATCATCTGCATTAAACTGTGTGTTACAAAAATAAATATACTTCAGGAAACTAATTATTCCAAAGCAGCAATTTCTATATAGTGCTGGAGTCAAATACGACATGTCCATTTAAACGTCTCATAAGGATTTAATTTATTCATTATGAGCATGCCAAGTGCAAGGCCAGTCAGCGTGCAAAGACTGGGAAGTCGTGTTTCTCCTGGTACATCGGCAGGCACCGCAGGACTACGCACACGGTTCACAAACTCCTTTGCATTGGATTCTTTGTTAAGGTCTTGTGGAGAGAGTTGGTTGTCATCACATATCAAAATCTTTTATCTAGCCGACAGGATTCATTTTCTACTCTGGGATAATATATAACATAAGTCATGGCAAAAATAACATAACTGTGCATCCCGTAGGAGAATGAGGGTTTAGCGATGCTTCACCATTACATGTTCCTGAAAACAGGAACTGCTTTGTTCGTGAAGCCAGGTTAATGCTGGGCATGTGGGTTTATAAGCTAGATCAGGGCATTAAGCATTTAGCCATCGTGTATATCTTAACATAAAGAAAATGCTATAGAACTACAGACATTCCATGACAACAAATTAACATTTCGACTTGGAAATAGTCAAATAAATATACTGAAGTATGCCTAACAATTATGTAGTCTGTAATTTGGTTTTCTGATCACCATCGATCTGCATCAAATTACCTTAAAATACTCTGGCTGGAATCCTTCAATTCGTTGATGTGCTTTACCGGCTCGCTTTAACGCCGCAATCGCAATGTCCACTTTTTCCAAACTCTCCATAACTTCATCTATCAAGTTAAATATATCGTTGGCTGCATTTTCAAATGCTGTACTTTCCAGCAGCTGTTCGTCGTCTACAAGGTTCACTAGTTTCTTGTGTAAAGCTTTGTGCTCGGGGTGCTCCTTGAAAAACCTGAAAACATAGGAAATGTTTATTCGACAATTAAATCGGTCTTTATCGAAAAACCATCAACCTGTGGCACTGGACAGTCAGTTCATACACATAATTGCTTAGTATTGGAGGTTATAATATATATATATATATATATATATATATATATATATATATGTATATATATATATATATATATATATATATATATATATATATATATATATATATATATATATATATATATGTGTGTGTGTGTGTGTGTGTGTGTGTGTGTGTGTGTTTGTGTGTGTTATCACGTGGAATGCAACAGCAGAGTACCTATAAATTAGCAGGGTAGACTGATGATTATCTTTCCATTCATGCTCCCCGCTGCATTAGCAATAACACATTACGGTGTGAACCACGAGCCTATTGTTCATCTAGAGATTTTACTGGCCCTTTTATTATGGGAACTTTGCTACTGTATCGTAAGTATGTGTTGTGTCCTAGAGGGAAAATAGAGGAAAAAGTACCACCCTACCCTAACACCCATAATCTGACCATTTTAACTGACATGACGAAAACGAAACCAAACTGATCCCTCTTTAACGCTCAAATATCAATCATAAGCAATTGGCCTATCCCCAAGGCTCCAAGTGTCCTGGGCATCTAAGTGTACGAAAATAAATGGTTAAATTGCCACCTAATATACATATATATTTATATATATATATATATATATATATATATATATATATATATATATATGTGTGTGTGTGTGTGTGTGTGTGTGTGTGTTACAAAAGGGAATATTACTTGAAACATATCTAACTGCCCTGTAGTACCTCGAGATACTAATAGCATGGTTCTCCAGACAAAGGTTTGTGAAATACCGAAAGTGCTATTTTATGAATATACTTTTCCTTTAATTTGTGCAGTGGATTCATTATACAGATTATACATTGTTCTCGGTTTTACTGCCACAAAGGAACAGACCCTCAAATAGACTAAAACTATTGATGCAATTCCGAGTGGGGTCTTTATTTTTGGCACTCAGTATCCTAAATACGATATATCTTCCTGGAAATAGCTGGATATATTTAATCTTCGATATATCGATGACAACATTCGTCTTTCTATACCTTCAAATTTGATTATAATGCGAGAGTTCTTGTCATTTTCCTGGTGGTAGAGAAATATCTGTAATCAAGAGTCAAAAGTTGCCAAGGTCCATGGAACCCTATATTCAATCTGGAAAGCATTAAATGGCTTCGTGAGGCTGTGCTTAGAGTTTCATATATCCTTGATAGTATGCATTCCTACAAACTGTAAAAGAAGGATGTTCGATTGTCAATTGGTGAGAGAGCTGGTTGGATTCCCAAAGCCGGCACAACCTGTCGACTTTCAATCACAATAAATATCCTCTTCTGGCATGTCAAGAATTCCCGAGGTGCTGCTGAATCTCATAAGGTTCCTCCGGACAGTCTAGTTTCCTTCTAAGATGTCGATTTGTTGGGTTTTGGCCTCCACGGCCTTGTGGATAGCCTTAGCATGTGTATTAAACAGGGTACCGAGTATAAGGAACAAAAGTACCATTACTAAACCTCAAAAGTGTAAAATTATTCTCAACTGGTATCAAGTGTGCGTTAATGTAGTATTGGTACCAGAATGGCACTCCCCGTCTTCATCGAAAAAGTAGAACAGAGAATTTGCGTGAAAAGTGACAATGGAACCACAGACTGATCCATTCATAAGGAAACAATGATGTGTCACCATGTGCGTCCTCATCCTGCTCACAGAGGACGCCTGCTCACAGAGGACGCCTGCTCACAGAGGACGCCTGTGATCACAGAAGAGGCTCAATATTGACCATGTCGCAACATTGTGACATCTGGATCGCAGGTTTGTAAAATCATACATTGTACATAATGATTAGTTTTTGTGTTACCTCCTTGACTGACTGAGCTTTGGAATGTATTATTGTACACATGGGAGCAACAGTGTCATATCTTCCGCTTTGTTCTGAAAGAAATGGCACAATCTAATCCCTCTACGCTCTAGAACCAATCCATTCACTATCTATGTCCAAGGTTACACATGAATTTATACATGTTATGACGTTTGATTTTCAATTATGAAAATTCAAGGCCTCAGCAGCCAAATGGGTTTAAAAACGGGTTATTCCCCTACATGCCTTTTGTGATGGCGGCTGCCTGCCCTTACCTTTCTTGGAAACTGACAACTCATTTGATTTTAAAGAATGTGTGGAAGTAAATAATAACACATACATAAATATATACCGTATATCACGTGTGGCTTTGAATAGAAAACTTATAGCATTTATGTAAAGCAGCATATGCACAAATATGTGTATATATAGCAAATATATAGCATTCTTATTGATGTTGGGTGACGAATTCATGACACTTAGCCTGCTCTGCCCAGCAGGCTGGATGGGGCATTCACTATACTGGGTGCCCATTATTCATCTGACGCATACTAAGCGATATATGCGGAGGGGACAGATAAACTGGACCCATTTCAGTTTAATTTCAACGTGTTTATGGCGAAGAAATGGGCTTTCATTGCCTCATCCTGATATACATTTACCAGTAGACTCTAAATCAACAAGTCTCTCTGCCCCAAATGCTCGTAAGTTCACAGTCTTAGGGTGAAGATTCTGCTGAAATGATTGTGTTGCTAAAATAGATCGCACTTCTAAACCTTAAGGGTGGGGGTGGAAAGCTTAAAACCCGTCAAAATATAGTTTATTACGATGTCAAAATTCGAATCCCATATTGTAAAAAACCATGTCAACTCCGTACATAGGCAATTTTTTTTTTCACATCATGTACATATTGAAGTCCATATATCAAATTCGACCACCAAAATACAGCAAGATATCACAAATGAATGTAAAGGACTACTTCATATCAAGAGACCATCAAAGACTATAATGGTAGATTCCAAAACAAAATTGCATGAATCAGTTCAAAAATAAAAAATAAAATAATAACTATATTCGCAAACCCCGGCCCAGAAATTTTAGCCGAGTAAAATACAATAAAAGGCTGATATTCGGGAATTAGCAACACTCATCTTCCAATATTAATGTGATGAAATAAATTTCACTCCTGAATTGAGACAGGCAGACACCCATCAAAGGCAATTGGTAGTATGTAAGAAAAGTGGATAAAAGTTTTCAATAATATTGATGGAACCCCACTAATAGTCAAGTCATGTTGACGGGAAGGTCATGAGATGCTGTAAGTAGATACATTTGGTCACTTAATTAGAAACATGAACCGACAATATAAATCTTGTCCACTTTGTTGGAAAATTTTTGACATTTGTAGACACACCCGACAAATGTTTATAAACTTAACAATCAAAATAGAAGTAACTGTGGCCTAACAAACAAGATGTGCGCCATTCACCGGAGTTTTTCATTTAGTGTGACTGTTGAGAAAAACCCGAGTTTTATTTGTTGTGATTGTAGAGCTACTGGAGATATAGTGACGGGATACAGTCACGGCCACAACCAACAGCAGGTGAAGCAAGTTATTGTGAAGTGTATAAAACAAACAATGGAACAGGAAAGGAATCAATTTTGAAGGACGCTTGGAGTGTGCTTAAAGTACAAAGGAATATGAATGAAGTACATCCGGCAATTACATCATTTGACGCAGAGTTCTATTGGTGTGAAGGCCATAGGTAGAGAGGTACAATTACGAGTAGATACCTGAATTTCTGGACGATGACGTCAGAGATCTAAGTAAACAAGAAAGATTGGTACAAATGGGATTTTTGAAGAATATCTCTATAAAAAAAATTCCTCTTTTCACAATAAGTTATTACACTAAAGACTTCTCTTCAGGGTGGAGTAACAGATCAAAAGAACCAATCAATCACGTCCTTAATCTGCTGGTCACACTGTGACTAATTGGAAGCCGACTTGTAAGATGAAAGGAGTAAAACGAGGGCCACAAAAGCTAGAATGGCGCAAGCAGAAAACTCAGAGATCATTAAACCTAGAAGAAAAGCTACAGAGAGTCAGAAAATGGAGTGATGTGGTATACAGCATCCTTATACACCCCTGAAGGATTTTATCAGTCTTCACTTGATATTATTTCAAATGTATCCTGAGAATACATCTTGCGATAGTGGAGCCATCGTGATATAGAAGGATACATGTCTACTCCTTATCACGCCTGTATCATTTGGTCAGTCAAGCAACAGTACATGAATGCGTTTCGACGCTTGCTGATGTCACAAGTGATCATACTTTACATTCCTCTGTGTGTGTGTGAATTATTTTAAACACTCATGGTTCTGTCGAGACATGTCATTCACCTCGGGATTCAATCATAAACACTAAAGTTATATAAAACCCTCAAATGCAAAGACTTTTTATGTTTATCGTGAAAACGTCTATTATCTAGTGAACACATCTCTGGACAGTAGAATGTTTAGACAAGGTCAGATTATCGGCACACTATTCCTGCTGTTGTGGTCAACAAATCATGTTATATAAGTTCTGTTGGATCTAATGACTCCAGTTTGCTTTTACCTGCCTGAAATTATTTATGTTCAAAATGTGAAATATGATCGTCTCAATTTTGTAATAACGTCATTGTTACCATACAAGACCTTATTGTACTGTTAGCAACCTGTTCTTGAATATGTATTAAATCAATTTAAACTTATACGAATTTTCCACACCAGCTTTGCTAAATAATCCGTAATTGCTATGTATTGGCACATCACCTGTCCTACGGATATGGCTTGGAACTTGCTGAAGTATCATGCAACTTAAGGTAATATATAAACTGACACTGTTGGAAGCAAAAGAAAAATTCTAATCAAGTCTGTCATTTTTTAAAACTTGTTGCTGTCACAATTTACATATTCTTAATGGTACTGTTCACGATGAATTTGTAATTTTGAAAACAAAAATTGTGTCAAATCGGAAGGTAAGATATATCTACTGCAAAATAGTCATGATGAAAGGCCCAAGTCGCGGAACTAAATGTGCATCAAGCAAAAGTTCATTTTATTTAAGTAGATGCTAACTGTAAGCATACGCATGCAAAAAAAAGGTATTCCAGACTCGTATAAACGCACAATAACATATGGACTGGTTCGGGAACAGACGATAAATAGACACACTTGGTAGAATCGAAAGACTGGGCGGTTCAATTCATACATGTAAATTCAAAAGACCTACTTACCAAGTTTAAAATATAATGTACTCTACTACAATGCATAAAATATTTTGTTTTCAAAAAATGTAAAAACTAAAAAATTACAATACATGCATTCAATTCATGTCAAATTGCGAACCTTTTTTCTATGCGGACATATTTGTTTTAGCACTTCAGACAAGCTGACCTTCTTTCAACTCTGTTATTTTGCTCTGAAAAATGCAAGGTCATCCGTGTCTCCTCCTGTCAAAGAATGCAGCTACAGAACACATAACTATAAGCTTCTAAGTACTTCTAACCAAGTTCGGAATCAAACCAGGATCATCTCAGCTTAGCTGAAGAACAGCATACTAATGAATCGGTTGGCTCTTCACAAAACTCCGAAAGGAACATCAAAGCTTCTAAGACGACTGTTAACTATCCCTTAAATAACAACCACCGTCAGTCAATATCTACTTTATAGTATAGACCCATATCTTTTACATGGGCTGCGAAACAGGCTATTTTAATCACTGTTCATGGCACAGATGTTGGCTGATACTTTCCTACCTACTTGTTTGGTGGGGGAAACCGAAAGACTCCGAGAAACAATTGCGCACAGTGAGAGTGGTAACAGCTCTATCTACTTTAACACACGATGACATGCCAAAAACTGACAGCGCTCAGAGCCCAAAATATTCATTGTTTTATCGAGCCATAGAAATATTGACACCTCGTCGGTTCCGAATGGCAACCCCTCATGACCAGTCTACTAACGGAAAGACATATTTGAACCGTGGAAAAAATGAAGCACTGGACACATTCCAAACTCTTGACCCGTCAAAACCAACTGGCCCGGACTATGAAACAATGTGCGCTTGTTATCGATAAGCGTCTTACTAAAAATCATTGAATATGTTCATTGGCTATGTTGTGCTGTGGGTGGTACATGTGTTCTCCGACTCGTGCTTATTAATGAGGTATAGCGCTTTTGTAATGTTCCAGGTTCATCAATATCAGGAAAACGACGTAGGCCTACTATCATGTATGCTATCGACTCAGCTGACTGACAATCACTCAGGCGAGCCTTAAAGCGCCAGGCCTGGTAGGTCTCTTTTTATGCTTGGTGCAAGTGATAAGTTTAAGATTTTAAGTGATGAGGCCCAGGCCAATATGTTTTGAAAAAAAAAAACCAGCATCTGTAATTGATGAAGAATATTTCAAAATTTGAGGGGAGTGGTTTATAACAACCAGTTAGCTTTAATAACTGGCTGCCTCTTTCAAGTGAGGAGTGGAATTTATTTCTTCACATTGGTATTAAAAGATAAATGTTGATGTTTTGTTTTGTTTTACATTTCTGGTGCAGGGTGGCCATTGTTATAGTACTTGTTAGCATTTCCCTTAGTTTGTACAGGTGGTCAAGGTGCAACTATTTATTTTACAATCATTGGGACTGAATATAATGCCCCAGTCTGTTTCTGCTCCCGTTATACACTGACAGGTGGTTTAACTAAAATAAGCTATCCAGCTAGAAAGGGTACATACTGGTTCAGGGGTAAGTCAAATTGTTGTTATGTGAAATTGTACCATTCAAATTAAGTAATTATGTTTGGTTGGACAGATATTCTTCTTTCATAATAAAGCTCTGTATTTAAAAGCAAAAGTTCACGTATTTAACTAATTTACATTTGCCATGTTCATACTTATTCATTATTATGTCCAGGTGCCAATCCAGACATTTTGTTTTCCGAGAATTCGTTTTTCTTTCTTTCTTTCTTTCTTTCTTTCTTTCTTTCTTTCTTTCTTTCTTTCTTTCTTTCTTTCTTTCTTTCTTTCTTTCTTTCTTTCTTTCTTTCTTTCTTTCTCTCTCTCTCTTTCTTTCTTTCTTTCTCTCTTTCTTTCTTTATTTTTATTCGTACAATATATTTATACAGGGTAGCCATGATCAGCAATCCGGCTGCTTCCCAGGTGCCCTGGATACACACTCCAACTCATACATCAATTGGTATAAATATAATATGCTGTAAGATACATGAACAATAGGTAAATTAAAAAGTATAAAAAGGTCATTACTAAAAGTAACTAAAAGACTGTGATTTAATGATTAAACATCAATGATGGTTAAACATTTTCTTAATGTAATGATAAATTTACGGTCATACTGCAGGTTTTGAAAACGTCAAATCGCTTACACATGGTACATTTTACAGTAAACAGATTTAAAAACTGTCAGGGATGGTGCTTCTTTAACCTTATCATTTAAGCTTTTCCAAGTCTTGGCACCTATAAACCTGAACGCTCTTTGACCTGACTTGCTTTGTGTGCTAGGGACTGTCAGATTAGCCTTACTTTGCCTTGTAAAATGCCCATGGACTTCCGACACTGCTTTAAAGGCATCACTCAAGTAGGTAGGAGTTTTACCATTCATAACTTTAAACATGAAAATAGCTCGATGGTATTGGTGCCGGGCCCTTACTTCAGTCCAATGAAGTTCCTTAAGCATGTCCCTAATTCTCGTTCTATGACCTTCAGAAAGTATTATCCTAGCTGCTCGATTTCGGAACTTTTGTAGCATGCCCAGGCTTTTTGTGGAACACTCAGCCTATGCGACGTCAAAGTAATCAAAAAGCGGTAATATCAAAGAATTGTACAGGAGTTCATTCTTTCTTTCTTTCTTTCTTTCTTTCTTTCTTTCTTTCTTTCTTTACAACCAGATTTGTCCGAGTTTTTCTCGGACCCTACTATATCGAAAACCACCAAACTTACCATGGTAAATGTCCCGCAAGTGAAATTAGGTACCTGACTTAGAATAGTCAGGGGCAATTAAAATTTTAAAGATCCATATCTTCTTAACTGATGGCGATAGACACAAAGTTCTAACTTATACATATAGGTTTGAGACAACTAGCAAATCCAATAGCATACAAACAAAACTTGGGGAATTTTAATGTATGCTAAATTCACCAACTTTCTCCCCAATCCACATGTACGCCTTGAGATGCTTGCAGTTTGACTTATTGCTTGACCTCCATGGTGCCAGGCAACCATTTTGCATTCATAAATAATTGGCTTGAACCTATCTCACAGGTAGCTTTCCATCAAAATAATGTAATGAGGCTCTGAATAAAATACAGAGTATCTGTTTCTGTTCATGCAGGAACAGATTGACTCAATGTTGCCATATGTACCAGCAGCTTATAGTTTCCACTAGTGGAGAACAGACCTGACAACGCACCATGACTAAAACTGATGTCCTAGTTGGCATATTTTTGCCTGAGGCAATGTCAGTCTGCTGAGCTTACCAGTCCCAAGGGAACACAGGCTTCAGACTTCTAGGCAGAACAAGCCTAAATTTACCCTCTGTTAAAAATAGACTAAATGAAATGTTGAGCAGCTTCAGAACCATTATAGACACTAGTTTCAATAGATACTAGCTTCATTCATACTTCATTTTATAATTTGTGACATGGCCACATCCAATGAATCAAGTACCAAAGTTGTAGCATTTTACTTTATATGAAAATTAGGCGAAGACACGAAATTAAGACTATTGTTGAACATTGGCAAACTGGTCTCATTTTGAAGGCACCCAGACAGATTGAAGACCTTTCAATTTATTTGGGCTAATACAGCCTATTGTCAAAATTTTACAGAGGATCGTGCACAATATGGACAATAGTACTTCCATATGTATATAGGTTTGGCATGGACAGGTTAGCTTATGGAGAGTAAAGAGTTTAGACTGCGGAATAGGTTAATGACTATTAGGAAGTGGTTCTGGACAAAAAAGACACATAAAAGTACGATGATAGATGTGAAGGGAATATGAGTATTGACCCGCAAACAATTTGAAATACTCCACGGACATCAGATTTATGCTCGACTATGGCGAGCCAAAAGAAGGAAGGACTGTTTTCTCCTTGTTAATATGGCCTTCGACAAAGTAGAGCACATAGGTTTCTTATATAAACTAAAAAAAAATGCATGGCTGATACAAATTTTTACTGTTATTGTTTGAAGACTACCTGCACTACCGTAAGCAGCCTATAATTCTCAACGGCCAATTTTTAGTTGGGAAAACTATAACTGCTGGTGTGCTCCAGGAATCAGGTCTTGGTTGTTTAATTTTCCTATTTTACAATAATGATATAAATAATAGTGTAAATTCACAAATTGAAATATCAGCTGATGCCTTCCGCCCCACGTCCATTCTCGTCACAATCGACAATGCTGTTCACACTACCATAGTCATGAATGCTATCTTCCTTCTTCGGGCCAATGCTCCAAAGAGTGGCTTGTTTCTTTCGATGCTCTTAAACTAATGGAATGCTTATTCCCTTTAAGAGACTTCTGACCACCAATATCTCTTTGTTTCCAGGGTCATCAATTGCAAAAGGGATTCAAACAAAAAAAAATTCAGCCTGCTTTAAAGTCCGATTTAAAATTAAATAAGCATAACAAATAAAATGTGTTTAAAGTCTGTAAACGGTTAAACACATTGAACAACACCCTGATTGAGAAACTTCACAAGTGATATATTTCTTTCAGTGCCGACAGCTTTAGCCGAACTACCTAAAACAAACTGCTCAGAATTATAATAAGGATGCTATATTTATGCTGCTTGTAAAAGGACCTTTTGTTCAAGTACTAACATGCCTGTGGTTACGAAGAATATATTGGTCTGGGTTAACAGCTTTACTTGATGCGGTTTGGGTGCATTGCGCTAAAAGGAAAGCTATTGATTCAGTCCTAAATGTGGCACTGAAAGATTTGAGCTTCCTTCCTGCATTTTAATGAAGTTATTTTTAAGCTTTCTTCACACGACAATTTTTAGAATATATGATATTGTGTTCAGATGTGGCTGTGCACAAGCGGACGATAAAGTATCAGACGATTTACCACTGACTGCAGTCCTCATGGTGTCTGCAGCAATGCCAAATACCACCAGCAGGAATATTCCATGAGGAAAATGGATGAGAAACTGTGACTAAAGGACGGGAGATATGAAAACTCATCATGATGTCAAAATCCTTCATGGGCTAACTGCCAAACATTTATGTACTATTTTGCCTAACGCACTACTACGATGTGAAGACGCCATACATTAAATTGAAGTGGATTGACTCCTACGAAACGTACATGATATAGAACCCCAGGTATTATGATGATGAGGATGAATTCCTCAGAAAATCACGTGAGAGAGAACCCCATGTCTGAGGACAGTTTTAATTGACTTCTGAGATAAGATGTGATGACATGGTTGAGTCTATCACTTGGCAACGCGGGTGACATAGACCTCATTCATGATATTCTTATGTGGATAAACTTCGGACATCAATAATTTCAAACTCACAAGGAACTCCTTCCACATTCTTACATGTAATAGCGGTCATCAATATTCATAACAGGCCATAAGCAGGAATATTGTATTGAAACAGCGAGCCCAATGCTGACACACAGGCCATGTACCATGTGAGATTATAATCATGCTGTCCAGACAGCGAGACCCTTGTCTGCTAAACATAACAAGTAACATATAACAAGTAGAGTGGAGACATAACGCGGAACTCAGTTTCTTTCAAAGCATTACGGACACCAGTTTTCACATTATTTGACAACTAAGTAATCAATACCATTTGTACACCTGTACCAGCTATTTCGTTCATTTTAGTCAATTTGAAAGCGCTCATCAGCACAAAGGGTCCTGTTGTACATAATATGTGTGGTTTTTGCCGTGACACTTATTTCCCAGGTCCCACTGAAAAAGATATGCATGACGCCCCGCTGTTTCCATAATTCGCTTATGTATGCTGACGATCTATTATGTGCTATATGAAACCAGTCAGTCACGATTCAGTTGCTTTCCAGAATGCGCCCCCTACCCCTGCAAATTTTGACATAGTTGGCATGACCATGCAGAAAACTTGACCATGCAGAAAACTTGTCAGACTTATAGGTGAACAGATATCCCGGATGCTTCATGTCTTTGTCATCGATCACCTTTATTGAAAACACCCGACCAAATGCTGGCGGAGCGTAAAATATAAATAAGTAATAACCTTCCGGTTAAATTTTGTCGGACTTTCCGTTTCCAAACCCAGTGTCTGATCAACAATCCCTGATCCAGGTTATTATACAGCATAGTATCCAGTAACCTCATGACACCAAGTCATTGAATCGTTATACCAGGAAAAATTATTGAGGTCAAAGGTGTCATGGTTGGCATCAAAACGCCACAAATGGTTTATTGCAAAATATGTTGTGAGAAAAGAGATTGGTTTCAGTTATATTTTCACACCAGTATCTCCTTCGTAACTTTAATGAAAAATAGGTCTACTTTTTTTTGCATTTGCCCTGTTTTAACAGATATACCTCATCGGCAGATTTTCGATATTGAAATAGACCTGTTTGAAATCTGGATGCATCCACCCTCCTGTTGCAAAGGGCATAACGTTAGCAGTAAGCAATCTGTTTTTAGAATGGAACAAATTTTAAATAACGCTGAAGTTACTGTATGGTATTGTAAACATATTTATTTGCAAAATATGGATGACCCAGCAGCTCGACATGAGCTAATTAAGGGGATCTCCAGGATATACAGAGGCATATGCACTATATACAGCACACACTGGAAAATACGAAAGTTCTACTTGCAGAACAAAAAATAGACTATTGTAACTTATAAATAAAACGTTTTGTCCCCATTATGTATGATTGAACGACATTAAAGATTTCAGCAGATATATGATTCAACCATTAGCACACAGGAAGAAAAAACAGATGTGGCTAACGTTGTCTGATAGCTGTGGACACGATGTACTTTGATATGTTTCTACCAATGCCACCCATTACATTTATTGTCGGGGAACTCAAAACAGGTATCCGGACTGTCGTTGGAAATCAATGACAGTCCAGTAACCTGTGGAGTGTATCAGCACAATTTGAAATGAAAATTAGATTTATGAATTTGCCTGTAATTATTTGTTTAGTAGACATTGGGGAGAACGGACAAGGCGAACATGCAACTTGGATAACGGAATTCTACTTTTAATCATAAGGGCGTGTAACACGTCATTTGACTTAGTCCAATTTGCAATGGGCAGTTCTGACAGTCTAATACGGCTTCACATGTGCGTGTTTTTCATTATTTCCATTTAATCCGCTGTAGTACATCTGAAAGAGTTAATTTGGTGCTGGAACGTGTATGTTCGTGTTGTCACAGTCTTACCTTCACGATATGTAACACGAATCAAGGTTATATATATTATCTAATTCTACATACTAGTTTTGATGTTTGATGTGACCAAAGGGCCACGGGGTACATGTTGTTTACATGACCGTGCGGGGTTCTGTTGTAAAATATAACAAAGGGTGGAGATATCTACTTTTCGTATGCATGGCAACATTTATTGTTCATTTTTAAAGCCACATTTAGATTAGATATATACTGCAACTTAAATGCTGTGATATTTTGCCACTAAATTCATAAGTCAACATAACAAGATAGGTCGGACACGCAGCCTGGTTCAGTGGTTTCCTTTACTTTTGAACTATGTAATAATTTAATAAAAAAAGTGAAAACAAAAACAAAAACAAAAAAAAACTCCTCACCTACACAATGTAAATGGTTATAAAAAGGTATCTTCTGTCGGGTTTTTGTCTTTTTATCGTTGCAAGCAATCCAGCGACACTAATGTTTTCACATGCGGTCTAATTCTTTCTATTGAAAAATATTCCCGTCTTGATCTAAATCCCCCCAAGATACAAATAGGCCTAAATACTGCCATTATCATGTGTGATACACCAACATCATCAAACACGTGACGACAAAAGTTGATGATTGGCCTTGATGAGTATTGCTTTGAATGAAACGAAAGAGGTAATTGAGTTAAGTCCTCTTCACATTCAGATTGACACAGTGGGGCTTTCGCTAAAACCTTAAAACCTGCAATCACAGGGAATTCTTGGATTCACCATCCGGGCACTTTAAGGAGTCAGTCAATGAAAAGGCGTGAAAATAAGAAGTAAGGTTAAACAAACTCACGCCAATCTATATATTCTGTGTAAAACATCTATGTCTAACTCTGAGTAACTGGTCTCCAAAAAGGCCTCTTTAACATGGGAGTGAATGGGAATACACACTTGTATCCACCGAGCAGAGATTTGTAGGTCAGTGCCTGTGGTGTCATGGTGAATCCAAGAATAATGCGCTCACGCAAAAGCCAATACCAGCACGCAGTAAGGTGCACAGGTTGGTTTGGTGGGTTATAACAGTACAATGTGGAAGGAGGATCACACACCATGTGAAGCCCTCTTCCTGAAAACATGCACAGAGTCAGGATATAGGGAACATAATAAAGCAGAATAATGTCAAACCGACTGCAAACCCCAAGAAAGTTAACTGGCTTTACTGTTTTGACTAGTCGCTGCTACAATGAGGACCATCGCACTGTTTTCAGCAAGTTACTGGCTGACAACCCATGACGTGGGACAGATAGTGGGGCTCGTAATCGTGGTCGGAGAGAAATATAAACTTATTGATAAGGTGGTTGCACTCTCAAGCATAGGTTGAGAAGTCTAACTGTAAATACTTACGGCACATATTTTTTTAAAAGTTCATGACCCAGATTTCAAATCTGATATATATGCTGATTTGGAAACTATTGTTAGAAAATCAACATTTGTATATGCGACAAGTGCCTCCGGCTGTGCCCAAGTAACAATTTAAACTGACATCAAAACAGGCTAATGTGTAAAAGGGGAAAGAACATCCGTTTATACATGTTTCAAAAAATGTCGAAGTTACAAGAGGCCTAACAAAAATATATGTGTGGTTCCGGTAACCTGGCAAACTTTACTAAAAAGACCCAACCCTAAAATTAATGGAACAAAAAAAGTACTTTCAAGCCGCTCTTATAAAAATAGATCGACTGAGGCGGAAAGATTTTATCGAGAAAGTGGCCATCGCGTGAATTTACAGAAAAGTCAGGTCAAACAAATCATTTTATTTCAAATTTTTCAGAGGGTTAGATATGGGCCGGGAAAACTGAATAGCCACAGTTATTGGTGAAACAGCACAGCCCAGGTTCGGTGATCGTTATTGTAATACTTCTCAAGGTTCCAGGTTTTCGTTCTCTGAGTTACCAGGGCAAACGGTCGTCAAAGTACTTCTACCACATGAATTACTATCTCAACTTTAATCTGCCCGCTCGGTTGTGTCTGAAGCAAGTATCATCGCCAGTTACAAATCCAAATGCGACACGATACCTGGAGCCACCATCTAATGAGCGTCATTTCGAACATTGCGCAATGCATTGATTGCAGGACAGTCGCACAAAAATACATTTGATTTGGATATCAAAGTGAATCACGGCCACAGCTTATATCATATCATTATTGATGCTCTAAAACATTTGCAAAATATATATTTTTGGTTTCATTTATCATAACACCTACCCACCACGACCATCACCATCACCACCACCCCCGTGCATCTTCCCAATACTCATTAACAAAACATTATGTATGGAATCCACAATTTTTTCAAAATAGCAGCCAAGTCGATTGGATATTTCCAAGAGGTAGTATCCAAAATGTATGTGTGATTAGTCTTCAGGGAAAGTTATGGGACTTTTCCACAGTGAGCATTACCGGTAAAAATGTAAATACAACGCTATACAGTCACCAGTTGTAGGCCCCAGAACAGGGATTTTGTATCAGACACTGAAGTCGCCCCCAGGCTATGAATTATGTCGCAGCGCGGGGCACGCGAGGCAAGACTGTCAGTCATTTTGTCGCAACGGTATTGATAACCAACTGAGACTGGTGAGCAAAGTATTAAACTGTCAAATACATAAACATGCGTCAGAATATCACCTTTTCTATTCTGCTGTCTTAATATTGGATATTTTTCCTCAAATAATGACTAACCAGTGAATGTGAAATGCTCCTGCAAGTGAGAAAACGTGCATGCACTAAACGACCCCCTTAGCATTGTTGAAAACAAAGGTCATGAGCTCACTTCCAGCATGAATGTAACACATCTTTATGCAAGAGAATCATATTTCATGAACAATCACAAGATATTTGTTCATTTGTCGTATGCCATATAAAAACAAAAACAATGTGATACGATTATACTGAAACTTCATGAAAGTATTATTTCATCGGTTGTAACATTATAGCCTGGTAACCTTGTGGACCAAGGTGGAATCTGGTCCATATCGGGTTTGGCTAAAAGAAAATCATTTCACCTGTTTTGACGGGCAAAATACACTAAATTGATGTCGGATAGTTCGAATATGTGCTAGAGAATCGCCACATACAGGTTTTGGAGTGCCAACGAGGCTATATATGAGTTTGTTTTAAACTTCGTTTTGAAATCACGGAAGTTGCTTCCCAGGTTACTATTGTTGTCATTTCCTTTGGCAGGCCGTGAAAACAAAGACAATCGCTCACAGGATACAGGAAATCTTTTGACACTGAGTGCTTCCACGTCCAATACGCCGGGGGGTGGGGGTGGAGATAAAACGTCCTTGGGATTCGCCTACTGAAACTGGCTATTCCGCTTTCACGGTCAAACACAAACCGAGGATGACAGTGTCCGTGGCAATGTCAAAACTAAGGATACTGGGTCTCATGTTATCTCTGATGATATAAAAATAGATGTTGTTGGGGCTATTTGCGTAATTTGTCCGATCCTGGGATCAAACCATTCTTCGAAAAAAATGTTAACGAGGTTGTAGCAAACGAAGTCCAATCCCAGCTAGGCGCACATACCGGTAAAGTTGAGACCCTTGAAACAAATTGAGGGAGTTTAATTCCAAGTTGGTTCTCCAACACGCCATTAACGCCCTTGAAGACAAAATTAAAGCTCCGGAGAGTGGTCAGGATGAATTGGAACTATATGAGAGGCGTAATGCTGTAAATATTTGGGCGAAAGATTAAGAATCAGAAAACGAGAATATTGATCAGATAGTATCACATGTAGCCAAGAAGTTAAATGTTCCTCTTGATCATGTGGGAGATCGGTCGGTCGCATAGAGTAGGTATTAAAAAAAAAAAAAAACAAGCCTCGTGCCATTTAAAGCTTTTCCGTGGGAGAAAGAACAATGATGGCATTTTCATTTGCGAGGACCTCACCAGACGGCATGCTAACATTAAGTACCAAGCTCGAGCTTGAAGCAGGACAACAAAATCAGGAGCTGCTGGACTACGGATTGTCCTCATGTGCATTCCAACAGTACAATACAATACAAAACAATACAACAATTATTCAATGTCGGTTTTTAAAAATACAAACAGTAGCAACATGAGCTAATATCACTAACAGCTGGAAAGATAGAGACTTTACGCCAGTCCTTGTATACGAATGTGTTGGGTTAGCTTCCATGAGCACCAGTTAGTGTTCATCATAGGTAAGGATCACAGAGGAAATCACTGTTCAAGTAGCACAGTTCCGTTGAAGCACAAAATATTGTATAATAATAGTATTGTCACTAGGAGAAGCTCCAGTGGGCGGGAGGGATTTATTGTCGGTATGAATTAAAACAAGCAAAGTTCAGCCAGAGTTCTCGGTGTGGTTTAAAAAGCCGATCAATAGAAACAAAAAAAAAAAAAAACCAGGCGGGTGAGGGGGGAGAGGCTAATTACGACATAAGGCACACTTGCAAGTAAGGCCAGTCCAGTTCGTAATAAGGCGCTGAAATGTTCTCTAATTTTCGCTTGACGAATACATTTTCTTGACACTTCCAAGGGTAGGTAGGTAGGCCAAAGTTAATGCCAATATGTGTTTGGCGATGTTTAGGTAGAAGTTGTCCATTTGTCTAACTACTTCGGATTGAATTTTTCCCAGTTTGCCCGAGTGAGTTATTTATTAAAAAAGCATTTGAGTTTTGCTACCCAGCGAATCACTTTTTAAGTCCACAGTTCATACGAGGCTCATGGTGTCTTACTTTCTTAGTTTTGAGAGCGGCATTTTCATCCAGTATGTTGGAGCATAAAGTTGTAAAAATCCGGTAAGAGAGAGTTATTTGCATTCTCAAAGATCTGACACACAGTATAGAAAAGGACGTGTTTAATGTCCAGTATGAAGTCACTTTTGTTAAAGCCTCATTTACACCTGTACGTTATGTTTCGTGGATGGGGTTTGGGCTTGGCGGAGCTCAGGAAGGTGTAAAGTAATGAGTTACCATCAGTAATTCCTCTTTCCATTGTCCCTGACTTTAAACATGATGATGTAGACCTGGTCCTGAGGATTTCCAGTAACGAGGAATTTTAAGGTTGATAAATTGGTTCAGTGACTGAGTTTTCTAAGGTGAAAACGTCCGTTATATCTGTGAGGGCATGTCCCTTATCAGCTTTTAGGAGTCAAAGTGAAGATCACCCACAAGGATAACGTTACTGGATGCGAAAGTGGCTTGTTCGAGTACATGATCAAGCTCTCTTTGAAAAGTGTCAGTATTTAAACAGGGGAGCCTTTATCGCAATTGAGCATGACCCGTGATGTTTACTTTATTTTGAGCCGATTTGCAATTGTTTCAATGTCTGTGGGTTCAATTTTTGTCACGCGTCTGCATGGTATGTCTGAGCGTACATAATGTTATTATATCGCCATCAATTTGGTCGCGGTCATTAAGGCAGAGTTTATATATCTGAATTAGGAACTGTGCATCTGCAAAGCTTGCATCTAACTTTGTTTCTTCTACAGTAGACAAGACAGGCTTTAGCTTGTCTATATGTGATCTCAAGTCAGTGTGTTCATGGCAAAGTCGTTTTACATTTGTGTGAGCCGTGAGCCAGTTTTGGGGGTATTTTCTTCTCAGTTCATCGCAAATATGGAATATATTAAAGGGTGAAGCCTTTGAAGGGGTGTCTGGGGCATCACCTTTGAAGGGGTGTCTGGGCCTTCACTTTTACCAAATTCAACATATTCTGCTGTCTGCATGCCAATACACTTGCGGTGGGACCATGGCTCGTACCCGTCACATTGGATGCTTTCTTGGTTTCTCTTCACTGGTTTAAAACACACGCTGCAAGGGTACTTCCATGTTGGGCGGGGGCTTTGAGCTACGTCCAGCAAGTGGGAGTGGGAGGGCTGCCATGCTAGTTTATTGACCTTGATTCACCACCATGTCAGTTCCGGCTGAAGACGTCATGCTAGTAAGCCATGCCATGCAGCCATGATGAGGGTTAATAAAGAAGTTCAGGGACGAGAACTTCAGAAACCATTTTCCAGTTATGTCGTTACGACATCAAGGACACTTGCTGGCAAAGCTTTGTCCGTATTTAAGTTCATGATGACGGCGTAGGCCCAAGGGCGTGCCAGGCATCGGATAAAAGGAACTGTTGCAATTCTCCTAATGGTCATGGATGAGTCCCCAATCGGCACCGTCTATCCGGCTATGGTAGTTACACGTGAGTGTGAGCACTTGGTTAGGCGATAATGAGGTAATCCGAGATACTGGAACAACCCTTATCTTATAGTCTCAAAGTCACATATACCATCAATCGACATGGTAAAAGTCCCTTCCAAGTAGCTCCCTAGGGGTGGAGAGATACGAAGACGAAGCCATCGTCCAAATAAAAGTTGCTAGCTGGTTTAAAAGGTTAATATAGATGTGCTAATTGCGCAGCACTTCGGAGAGGGCACCAGTTCCTTGCGCATGTGCATCTATAAGCGAACGTAAACACAGTCCCTGGGGAAACCAAGACCAAGTGAGAGAAGTCCAAATCCACAGCCTGAATGACAATGAATGAGCATTGTTTTGCATCAGTAACATGTTTCATGGAGTGTAACACACACTTTATTATGGCATACTGAGGTCAATATGGCGTGAAATTACCTTCAAATACACTGTTCTTTTTCTATTATGCCTTTTTGATCTTCATAAAATGAACTTGTGTGTGCTTACATTCGAGTGAACAACTCGATGATACTATATAGTGGCGTGCCAACAGCTACACTTGACTTTATGTCATGCGTCGCTCTGTGATATACATTTCTTCATTTATGATACTATATACGTCATCTTGTTTAAATAGAACTCATGCATGCTTACATTAATTGGCTATTACATTTGATTAGACTTTAGGACGACAACAGGTTATGTTATATTGCGTCTACATTTTTATACATGGTGTATTAACCCCTGACATTTTTTTCTTTGCTTTGGATTGAACCTATAGACGTTGAAATGCAAATTGATTGATGGTTGTCAACTGCGGTGATGTGTTACACACCTACATGACATCATGCTTCAATAATGCTTTGTGTTTGACTTTCCTATTCACACATGCTGCTTTTTGCACTTCTGTTTGGTTCTGCCTAACATTTGGTAGTATTCACTGTGATTATTGATGAATTGCAACTGAAACAATTATACTTATAATTAAATAAATTCATGAATACACTTAGTGCAAAACGTGCTTGAATACAATGCATTGCATTACAGAGGATGCAGACTTGTTATATTTCTAATATTACTGGGCAATTATGTTAAATATTATCAATGACCAATTCTAATTACAGTTCAGTTTTTCCAAAGCCGCTTAATCGTACTCAAGGCCCAACCTAATCTTGCATTGTATAATTCTTATGCCTCATTACAATTTGTGCATTTTAATGTTTACGATAATGCCCGGAAAATAACCTTCAACCTTAGAGTTGAACTACATCATGTTTGATTCATATATATTATATATTTTCAAATAATTTTCACATGGCAAACGTTTTCACAGTTATGGTCTTTTCCGATAAATGTTGCCTGTCCATGCTCCTATATTATTTTGTAATCTAAACCTTTTTGTCGACCATGTCAGACAGTTGTAGCCATGCATTACATTTTTTTCTGCATTCTGCGTATTTCATGTTCTAATTTTTCAGTTTATTTCTGAATACATTGCGTACACTGGATAAATATATCTTTCTTTGTTAGGGCTCTTCAGTGCGCACATTTTCTACATAGGCGTACTGTTATGTATATACAAGGCTCTTCAATATTACCATTGCTATATGCAAATGAATCATTATACTGCCATCTCGTATCGTATCGCGTAAGTCAGCACATATTCTACTACTATCAATGGAGTGTTCTCTGCTATATTGCATAATGGCCTACTATCATATTGCAAAAAATCACCGTGAAAATGATTCTTTTAATATTGTGCTATTGGCTCGGAAGCTCAACACAAATTCCAATGAGTATATTTATCCCAACTTCTGTTTCAGACTTCAATAAGTATTTTCCTATTTTGTGTTTTTAAAAGCAGTGTCATATGCAACATCAGTTTTACAATGTTTCATACAAGGAGCTTGTGCTAGATCACAAAACTTGCTTTCCAGTTTTATTATTGTTCTCTTATTATTACTATCTTATGTCTAGGTGCTGGATTTGCTTATATTCGCATCGGAATATAGACTGTAATACACGTGGCAAACTTCATGGACATATTATCAAAATATCATTTTTGCCCTGCCAGCAGATCACACACTTTATATAGTTGTATTTACGACGAATTATTGGTTTCTGTTATCTTGTTTTGGATTACTATGTTCGTGCCGACCCTTTATGGGTAAGACATATATGCATTAAATATTTTGTGTAAAGTTTTTCAGTCTTATTGGAATTAAAATACGATTTATTAGTCGCTTCTCGTACATATGTATACCACTATTGTGCACAGCCGCCCTTGCAGAGTGAAAAAGCCGCTCAAAACTACCTTCCTTAAAGACAGTGTCTGAAAGATTTCACCCTTAAAGATCATTCTTCAAGGATCCCATATCTCCACGCACGGACGGACGTTTCACGCTCTGGGCCGTGTATGTCTTAAAGCCGGACACGATTTTCATTTGTTTCAGCATGGAGGTCGTTACTGCGGGTAACCAACACCCAAACTGCCCCTTTCTTAAGGCATAAAAATGTCACAATATTCGCTGTGTTACAATGAGATATTTATATTTAAATGTAAATATTACCACATGTAGGTAAGTTGTGCGTACTCCAGCTATTTGTAGCGTCAGTGTATGTATATATTTGTGTGGTGCATCCCTGTTGTAAATGTGGTTCACAAATGAAATTGTCAAATAGTACTGATAAATACTTCTGGTCTGACTCCCAATACCCCCCCCCCCATTATCTGAGAGCGAGTGCGCGTGAAAATGTATAACTGTGCGAAAACTCGGTCATCGAACCACCAACTTATACACACACACACACACACACACACACACACACACACACACATATATATATATATATATATATATATATATATATATATATATTTATATATATATATTTGCTGATGAATGTAATAACAGATTAAACACCTCTTTAACAAATTACAAAAGTAAAAAAAAGTCTTTTTTTTTTGTAATAGGACTGATCGTCAGATCATACCGGCCTTGTTACACGAAGGCAAGCCAAAAACCAACAGTGCATCCAAAGTATAAATGTTCAATTCATTCCTCTTATATCAAAGTAAGCTTTACACCTCCACAGTCCGATATACGACACCCCCAGGCCATCCAATCAGAACGACTGGAAGTGTGAACATCTCCGAAGATGAAACACTCGACGTGCTCAAAAGCCTTCATACTTCTAAAGCAACTGATCCACATGATATAAGTCCCAAACGTTTGAGAGAAGCTACACCTATTATTTATTGTATTTGTGTCTTTTTGCCCAGAACCACTTCCTAGTAGTCAATACCCTATTCCGCAGTCCGAACTCTTTACTCTCCATAAACTAACCTGTTCCTGTCTAACCTATATACATATGGAATTACTATTGTCCATATTGCTCACGTTCCTCTGTAAAATTTTGACATAGGCTGTATCAGCCCAAATAAATTAAAGGGTCTTCAGTGGGTAATTACTCAACATGTTTCGGAGCCCTTTACCCTTTATAAAACTCTTACCAAATTATGCAAACAATAAGCACTTCCCGTCGGTCTGGAAGGAAGCTCATGTGAAACCCTAACATAAACAGGGTGATGAGAACCTTTGTACAAGCTACCGCCCTGTATCTTTACCAAGGTGTGCCGGAAGAGTTCTGGAAAAGGTTGTTTTCAAACATGTTTTTAATTTTGGGGGGGATAATATGGTAATTTCTGCGAATCAGTCAGGCTTTATTCCCAACGATTCCACTGTCAATGAATTACTTTCGCTTTGCTATGAATTATGTTCAGCTGTTGATCAGGGAAAAGAGTTGAGGATCGTTTTCGTGGATATTTGTAAGGCGTTTGACAATTTTTGGCACAGGGCCTCTTACACAAGCTAGAGAAAGACGGCATAACTGATAATACTCTATTATGGTTCAAAGACTACGTCCATGATCGGAGGCAGAGCATAGTTTTCAATAGATGATCCTCTAGCTGGAACTACTTACCGATGTCCTCCAATCATCTGTTTTAGGTCCGCTACTGTTTCTAATCTATATTTACGACACTGTCGACGCTGCTAGTGCTGAAATTATACTCTTTGTTGACGATACGTCTCTCTATCTCACCATTGGTGACCCAGAATATGCTGCAAATATCCTCAATGGCGATCTTTGTTGGTCTAAAGATAATAATTGACTCTATGCGCATTTCGTTATAGCAGACCCCCCACCAGCACCCCCGATCCGACAATCCACCCTCTAATCTTCCAAGATCATCAATTAGAGAACGTACCCGATCATAAACATTTAAAAATCCGATAGAAAATGGAACGTGCAATTGAAACACATCGCTGGGAGATCCTTTATATGACCCATTTTGGGATATAGTGATGTTGTCTGGGAAGACTGTGCATGGGCTGGTATAAAACGTCGGGAGGACCTGCAATTGACTGCGGCCCCTATCGTCACTAAAGCCATGAAAACCACCCCTATTGCTAAGTTATACAAAGAAACTGGTTGGGAGACCCTATCTAAAAGATTAAAACTAATCATGATGTACAAAATTATCCATAAACTAACGGCCGAATTTTTGTTGAATATGTTGCCTAATGTGCTTGGTAAGAATGAAAAACCCCATTATAACCTTAGACAACGTGTCGACGTGCTCTGACTGCTACATTTAAATACCAGAACAGTCTTATTTGAAACAAATCTTTCTTTCCATCTATAACAAGTTATGGAATCGCTTGCCGTTAGCAAGTCGTAATTTACCGACTTTGGCACAGTTTAAACGGAAACTTATGGGTCGCAGCCAGCTAAATGAACACCTGTTCAAAATCGGCGTTTCAAAATCACCAGCGTGCACATGCAGGGCTGCATCTGAATGTGTGTGGCATTTCTACCTCACCTGTCCGAGGTATACCGTTGCTCGTAATGTCTTACATTAGCACTTTGACGCCCTTTTGTTTAATTCGATATTATTTGGCAACGTCGATTGTGATCTAGATCAAAACATCATCATCATATCTTTATTGGTACAAAAATTCATTGAATAAAACAAACGCTTCGGAAATGAAACGCCATCTTAATCATTTTACCAACTATTGTTTAGTTGAGCCCCCATTCTGTGCTGCGTAACTGTGGTGTGTATGCCACTCTTCAACTTTGTTTGGGAGCGGGGCAGCTCCGACGTGTGGTTTAAACATATTTTATGTCATGATGATACAAATGTACAATTGTCACGTGGCCTTTCGTCAGTCCTATGCGTGCATCTTATTCATAGCAGGAAGAATAAATACATGGCTACGCCCTTCTTCCTAGTTTCATTCCTTTAAACATAATATATTTTTAACCAACATTTTGATTAGAGTAACGTTTTGTGATATCACTCCCGAAATGGCATATTTCCTTTTAGTGTTGATGCAATTTGCCATATTGTAGATGTCCTTCTGCGCAGCAAGATATTTTTATAGTTTTTCCTTAAAATATTTTTTTGCCTCACGTCCGTGGTGCTCACCTTACGTACGGTTAGTATTTCTTTGTGCAGACGTCCTGATTATAAAGGTTAGGGTACAGCACGTGCTTGTGGACACGACATAAGCAATTACGTATTGCTGATGATTGTAGGAAGAAAACTCGGCATTTGTTTAGATTAATTTGTCTACTTCAAATAACGTCGTAATTAAGCGGCTTTTTAAGGTAGAAAGGAAATATTTTGCCTTCTGTATGGCTTTTATATAAAATATGTACTAATGCGGGGTATGGGGGCCATTATAAGCAATGCCATGTGATATCAACTGCCTGTCGCACAACAAAATATATAAAGAAATATAAGCAAATGCAGGGAGGAAGGGGGCATTTAGAGTAATGTTACGTCATACCAATTACCTATTGCACAACAAAATCTAATAACCTCAACAAAGCGGACAAGGTGATCTTTTAACTCTTCAGTGCGTTTTGAACTGAGGTAACAGCTTTCTTTGGCGCGCTTTGTGCGCATCGCACCCAAAGCGCGCCGAGGAAAGCTGTTGACTTGAACTATAATATTCTACGTAACTACAGGCATGCTAGTACTTGAATGAAAAGGTTTTTTTACAAGGAACCTGAATCTATCACCCGTTTTATAATCCCAACAGTTTGGTTGTAGTTGTGCTACCTCAGTCGCATTTGGCACTGAAAGAGTCGGAGCAAATGTGAAATGACGCATGACACAATTACCTATCCATTTCAATTATAAGGAGAATAACGAAACGATGATGTAATCAGGTAAAGTGAATCGTTTTTACAACTGAAAACGTCGACGGCTTAAGCAGAAAATGCACTTACATTTCCTACATTAAAATTACTATACTAAATATTCAAACGTGAGAAAAACATCACCGTCCCTATAAAGTTAACATTAAGCCTTTGCATCCTAAATCTCTGACCATGAATTTAGTTGTTGTCAAGTTTAAATTTGATAACATAATTGTGACAGCCTGCATGTTTAGCGAGGTTATTTATTGGTATCCATCTGTTGGGTAAAATACACACAGAGACACACACACACACACACACATACATTTTCACAACTGCTACACAGTGGTCCAGTTCTTGAATACCTCTTACTGGAATCGTACAATTTGGTTGTAAGACCGGTATTCAAGTATATAGTTTGGAAAGTAAATACGGTAAGTGATCATTATGAAACAAACTGCATGTAGCATATTTTATGAGAGCATAACATTACACGGGAAACTAATTTACCAATAGAAAAATACGCTTTAGGGTAACTTGCTTTTGTATGCTTCAATTAGTGTTTACAGTATCGATCAAAACTGATTAAGAATGTTTGATGATGGCATAAATAATATTTAGGCTGGCTCGCTGAGTTGGACAGGTTTTTGGGCTTAATCCACGACAAAACGAGATTGGAGTATATCGGGTATTATTGGCATGAAGGGTTTTTAGTTCAAGCTTGTCTTGATCTGCAATCTGGTCGCCCTTTCTTCTGAACTCTTTGCCTGTCAAGCTCTGACTGACTTGATGGCTTTTCTAGACACAATTTGAGCGCATTTGCGCTGAAAGTACAAAGAGAAAAGCTTTGGACCTGGGCCATTCTTGTTGTCGTGCACCTGTAGGCATGATGGTGCTTCAATGAAACGCCTTTTACGCAGAAAATGAATCCGATATCATAATGGCCATTCACAGCCCATCGACATTTGTGGATATTGGCAATGGAAGAGTTAAAATAGTAGAAAGTGGTCAATGTCGACGTCATATGTAGTATTTTTTAATACATTAAGCCACTACATGTTGGTGTATCTTGTTGCTGTTGGTCCATAGACCTACAGGACCCAATGGGGAAAATGGCACAACACATCACGTGTCTGTCACATGGTCTTGTGCTCAGATACAGCATTTTAACATACTAATAATGACAATGATAATGATAGTAGTAGTAGTGGTAATAATAATAATAATAATAATAATAATAATAATAATAATAATAATAATAATAATAATAATAATAATAATAATAATAATAATAATAATAATAATAATAATAATAATAATAATAATAACGGCGATGCCACATATCATGGAGATACCATACATCTGGAACAGTCCTAATTAAACATTGTAATGATATATCATTCAAGCCTCAAGACGGGAAGGAATGCCTGAACATCGACATATTATACAAAAAATAAAACTACCCGAGTCGCCATTCCAAGTCATAAGACGGAGCCAAGATTCGACCCTTTTTCCCAGGCCTTAGACACGACTGATACGTGTCGAACAAAGATCCGTCCGGTGACTAGGACTGATGGTGGTTTTTGTTTTTTGTTCTCTGGTTGACGAATGACAAGTTTTTTTTTTCATCTTTTAGTTTCGTAACTCTCACATAAAAGGGACGTTATATTCACAAATTTGTTTGTTGAGGAGCAAATTGCAGCCCTACGTTTGGCAAATGTCTATGACCTTGACAGCCAATTATAAACATTGTCAAGCAGGCAAAACAAATATGAACAGTATGCAATTCGTCATTGTTGGATTCCGGGAGCAAGAGCGTGCACTCCAACGAAAATCCAAGCTCAGTCATGCAATGACGCACGAAGGCTTATGATTGTATATCCCACCGATGGAATAACATGCTGTGATGGTTATGGTGATATTGGCAACACCGGAGAAAAAGACAGAACTGAGAGCGTTTGCAGTAGAAGAAGTACCATCGGATAGTAATAATAATAATAATAATAATAATAATAATAATAATAACAAGGATGATAATGATGATACTACTACTACTACTACTACTACTACTACTAATAATAATAATAATGATACTACGAAGTGATGTCATATATATGAGCGTATAAATATAAGGTAATATAAAAAATGGATGCGTAGCTATATACATGCTTGTAGAGCTACACGAGCATGCCCATTAAACTGAGTATTCAGCTTCCTCAGAATAGTCATCATCGCGTCACATACTTAGCGCAATTGTTAAATTTTATGACAAATTGAATATTTAGCTATAAATATTGCCTGTCCGCCTTACCCTGTACGTATAATTTACTTTACACAAGTAATTTCCAAAATTTTATGATGCTTCGAACTTTCTATGTTTTCAATATTTCCTTCACAAATGACATTTAACCTCCCTCTGTCCCTCAAACTGGAAAAGCGAGGCATAATAACTTATGTCTGAAACTAATGATTGTCTATGCTGAATATATTTATCACAAAAAAGTATAAAAATGACTAAGATTCCTAATTGTCTCTGTTGCCACATATCTTTGCCATTCTGCCAGAAATGACATTTAAACAGTTTTTGAAAACAAATAATTTAATCAAAGCGTTTACAAATTTCAAATACATTTCGTTTTTCGGGGCAAAACCCAACACGGATGGAGCATTTACCACTTGTCAAAAAGTGTCTAAATATTTTTATTTTATGATTTTCTTTATTAGTGTGAGAATAATAGTGTGGACTCAACTCGGAAACGGGTATCCAAATATGAAAATTGTCGCTATGTAAATGCACTTATGAGCAAAATAAGATGGAAGTACTTTTAAAAATTTCTGTGTCTGCATTTGTATAGATTTATTTCATTAATAGCTTAAGTCTTCAAATTGTCTTATTGAAATGGATTGCATTAAAAAAGGCGCTCCATGTTCAACGTAGCCAGTTGTATATAATGTGACTCTACAAACGATAATGGAACCTATAATATCGAGGCACGGAATGTTGAAAATAAAACTAAAATTGGCCGGCGGCAACGTGATAACTATTTCAAAAATAAATTCAGCCTGCGAAGAATGAACGGGTTAAAACACAAAACTTTTTAAGGTTGCCACTGTATTCCAAAACCTAATGCCAGCATGAAATAGCTCAGGAACCAGAAGGAATTTTCGCTACAAAAAAATCAGTATACCCCTCCGAGCCCAATTTCCTCTGCTCTAAGGGGCTGTCTTTATTTCGTAGACACGGGGTCTCACACGAATCATCTATTTTTCATACACAAGTGACAGTGACCTCAACACCATTATTTCCGAATTTGATTTTTTTTTTATCTTTCCTTTTTATTTTTTGGGCAGGTACGGGACTCAACACTAGTTTTTCTGTCTCAAGAGGCAAGCGCTCTACACCTTAGGCCACAATTTCTGCGACACTATACTTCCTATACAAATATGACAGGGACCTTTGAATAGGGCGTATTGCTCCTGGTCTAATTTACCTTTCAAGCAGATAGAACAACAGACCACGACATGTCATGCGACAAGTCAACCAAAACTAGACACTTTTGTGCTTGTTGCGTTATCAGAATTCAGTCTTAAAATTTCTTAAATGAAGTCGAAATGCCCGTGTATTATTACTGTATCGATATATTCTTCATATATTGGGATCTAATTATGTTAACCAACTTGCAGCGGTTTCCAGGATAAGTGGCCACGTACATACACACATGCCGATTCAAAACTTAAGCCATTGGAAGCGCTGCGGCGTTCACACAGAGCCCATTATGGCTCCCGTTGGAGATTCGACAGGCCCATGACAGGAAAAGGGAAAAAGTCATATTGCTATCCTCGATAATCAGCCATATCTATCATTGTCTGAACGCAGTCTGTACGCTCGTAACAGAGTCCTGCAGATCGGAAATGGTCCGGAGCGGCCGGCCAAGCACTCCCGACAGTTAAATGTGCCCGGTGAATTTTTTTGATTTTATTTGGTGCCAGTCAACAATACGTAAAATGGAACATGAATAAATGAGCATAAGCAGGATATCACAGTGACAAGCACGTTCAAACGACTGGAACATGAAATAACATACGAGGGTACAATTATACAGACGTCACAGCGCGACATCACGTGAATGAAAATAAACTTAATACAAAGAATGTTATACGGGATCATTATGCCTCTCATAGAATGGCTGAAACTGAATACATTAATTGACACCACACATGGCACAATTAATATAAAGCATACAAAAACCACGAATACTCAATAAATATCAAAAGTTCTTCTCTGAAGATTAATAGACATGACTAGCACCAGGATAACCCAAGAAACCCAATTTATTGGCTTATTTTCATTTTGGTCCTGTAATGAAAAAAAAGAAGAAACGCTATTCAAGCTCTGGGTTGCTCGGTCACAAAGATACCGCTTTGTTTTTTATTTAAAAGCTTGTTTGGTTTTGCTTTAATATGGTCAGGTAACTCGTTTCATTCTGATATTGCGGTATAGAATATCTGGCTTGACCACTCACACTGGGGGAAAAGTAATTGTGCTGTGCTTTTGTCTGGTCCTGTGCCCGTGATGATCTCCAATCTGTATTAAATTGTTCTGCATGTAGGATGGTACCGTAGTCCAAAAAATTGTAAAACATGATTTAACTTCAGTTGTTGGACTCGATCATTTACACTGAATATACCGATGCAGTCCAGTTAAGTTTGTTCTCCGGAGGGCTCATGTCCAGAATGAATTTAACAACTTTATTCTGCGTAATCTGTAGCTTTCTTTCTTTTTTTTTTTTTTTTAACTTTCTTTAGTAAGACCGGTACTCAGGAGGAGCATGAATAGTCAAAATGACACTGATATAAAGCTGAAAACAGAATTTTCTCTGGCTTTTCTGTTTAAAGAAGCTGCATGTCTGTAAAGAAATTTCAATCTGGAATTAGTTTTTTTTTTTTTTTTTTTTTTTTTATATAATATTGACGGGGGGGGGGGGTAGCAGGTACCAAGTGCAATTGGCTTTCTTCTCGGTAGCAAAAGCTCAAACTAAATAGCCTCTGGATATAAAATTCGGGACATTCACCCGATTCTGTCCTGTCGGATTACAGTCGTGCCTATGTCGTGACGGATTCTGCTAAATCATATCCAAATTGTGACGATGTGCTGTGTTGTCTGGACGGTGTCCTGCGGAACGGGCATGATCTGGAGATATTTTTCATTGCCGTTTCTTGCCGACCCAGCCAGATTGCATCCAGATATTGCCGACTGCGTCGGTTCACTGTCTGGCCACTGTCTACTCTCGGTCAGATCGCATTCGGGAAAATCGGGATGTTGTCGGGACAGATTCAGTCGTTCTTTTACAATGCGAAAGATCCAAATCGGATCAGAATCGGAGTGAAAACGTGACAAACGGGACGAATTCGGCTGAAAACGGCTGAATCGGGACGCTTCCTGAACAACAACTGATTGTCGTCGTGATTAAATCAATGTTTTTATGAATTTCCAGACACGAGTCACGGGATCTTGATCCGACTTTTGGCAAATTTAGTCGGGAATGGTCGCGTCATGGACGGCAGTAAAAATAAAATGCGTTACCGAGGCTTAATGAATTAAGATCATAAAAGCCATAGCGGTTTGCACCTCACAAAATGGTCTAGGCTTCTTTGTTTTTACTATGTATTGAAACATTTATGTATTGACAAGTTGAAATGATTCATTATTGCAAAAGTCTTCTTTTTGTTTTGTTTGTTTTTTGTTTTTGAACTAATGCTTACACCTCAAGGAGCACCACAGTTTTCAGGTATACAGATTCCATGCTAAGGCCATTGTTTATAACGTTTACTAGCAACATGTCATCACCATTGTTTATACCGTTTACTAGCAACATGTCATCACCATTGTTTATACCGTTTACTAGCAACATGTCATCACCACTGTTTATAACGTTTACTAGCAACATGTCATCACCATTGTTTATAACGTTTACTAGCAACATGTCATCACCATTGTTTATAACGTTTAGTAGCAACATGTCATCACCATTGTTTATAACGTTTAGTAGCAACATGTCATCACCATTGTTTATAACGTTTAGTAGCAACATGTCATCACCATTGTTTATAACGTTTAGTAGCAACATGTCATCACCATTGTTTTTAACGTCAAGTGGTTTCATGCCACCCTCGTCGTTTTTAACTATTAGCGGCAATTTAACGTTTAGCGGTGACAGATTACCTCAAAAGTTAAAGTTTAGCGGCAATTTTAACGTTTAGAGGTGACACCTTACCTCCATACGTTAACTTGTACGTTTACTGGTGATTCAACGTGCACAGCCCGACTCTGTTAATAAAATGCCTTTTTAGCACGTAGCGTTGTTTTTTATCAGTTACCGTATGTCTCCTGCAGAAGGACAACAATGCACAAGTCATGATTTAACCGAAATCATATAATCAACACACGTGCATATTACTATAGCACAAGACGTAGGTACTGGTGCACTGTTCGTAAAGGGCACAATACCAGTCTTCCATTGCGTCATTCTAAGCTACAGGAGCTCTGGCAGACCGTACATGTAATTGTCAAAACTGTAGGAAAAATAGAATATTGTAAATAGGCCTACTTATCGTTCCGCAGACGTGAAAGTCTGTATATATAAACAGATTATGGCATTATGCATGACGGCAAATCGGAATGTATTTTAAGAATGCCAAGGCAGCAGGAGTGTAAAAAAGAGCGCTGTGCAACATGCTGTACGTAAGAGAGCAGTTGTAACACTCGCAGGGCGACGAGGATTAGTACGTTTGGCATTTTTGGCCATATGATCCAAAGTTAACCCTTTTGAAACCTGCAAAACAAAACTTCAAAGTTCAGATAAACGCCAATGCAATGCTTAGCGCAGTAACTTAGCATCTATGCAGGTTATCCATCACTTATTTGACGTTAACAAGTAACGAAAACAATAAAAATCATTGATTAGAGTGCAAAATATGATATTTGCAGTACTTACTTATTTGGATAAATGAGATAAAGGCACCAAGGATCAACCGCATCGAATGTAAGGGTTATTCCCTTAGTATTATAGGTGACATTTAAGACAGATGTTCTTACATAATGCAGATTACAATCTTTATACGAACAATACGCTGTTAATTTGCAATTAAATGTCATGGACCCATTGTATGGAATACTTTATCAATTTATCTGCAAAAAATATCTCCATTACATTCATTTAAAAGGAAACTGAAAAGGTACTTAATTTGAAGTGTATAATGTGTTTTCTTATTAACTTTTCGTTTAACTAACCTTGTTTATAGTACATGTATATGTAGAAGGAACCAAAATATGCCACCTGGCTTGTATATTTTGCTGTTTAATTTTAATACTTTCTTGGGGAACACTTTAAGATCCTTGAAGTTTCAGTCCCCCACATGTATGTATGGCAACTTAACCGAATATACTTTTGTGATTAATAAAAGTTAAAAAAAATCAGTTTACTTATCTGCGTTTATTTTTATTCTATTTATTTACATTTATTTTTTAACTTTGGTTGCCAAGCGGCTTTTTGGCGTATTGTTCCAAAGAAACCCCTTCCCTAACATTTTCTTTAACTATTATTGAAGACGACGGGTCTAACGTTCATATACATGTACGTGTGTTTTTGACACAGACTTGCACAGACAATGAAACGTTCACCTTGCAACAGTGAAATCAACCATGATACAACAGCGCAACATACAGTATTTGCCTATGCGGACCATGGAAAAGTTACATTTCCCATATAATTCGAGCAAAACTGATTCAATATTGAAAGTGAAGAATGTAACCGTTTCGCATTCCAAGTTTAAAGATGCAAATGTTGAATACATTTGTCTGAACTCCATAAACTTCAGCTATGTCAGAATCTATTAAAACTGCACAGACTTGACTTTTTCTGAGTACAATACATATTTTTGCAGTAAAATAGCGTTGTTGAAGGCATTACGAGATATTGCAATACGTCAATGTTAAAACTGGGTTAAACAAATTGACGGAATTCCCGGGTATTATGAGCGTCTCTTTTAATTAATTGATATTCACGTGACTATATGCCTTCCCACGGGCACCTTTCTGACTGCTAGACATATCAACACAAGGCATTGAGAGACCAACTTGAACTCATAATGATGAAACATATTGGCGACTATTCATCGGAATATGTACTCAGCACACATATACGCACCACTGCCAAATTGTATTGTCGAATGGTAACTGAATATCTTAAACACTGGATCAGTCTGTGGCCAACTGATCGCTTTTATGACCCTTGGTACTTGTGGCGGGTTGAGCTTGGGATTACACGGCGGTAATGCAGTTCAATAAACATTGTGTGCAATATATGTCTCCAACCAGCGTGTCTAATGTCTTTAATATTCAAAGGAAATTGACAGCACACATGACGGTCAGCTGGATTTGGTAAACACAATAAATATGCATTGTTTATTTATGTTCTTGTTTAAAAAGATGAAAATTACAAACAGAAGCAAACATGAATTCTAGTAAATAACGGAATTAATAAACTGCTTGAGGCAAATTAATATTTCTTACTTTGGTCTATCTGTTCTTTACTTCACTCACATCGGCCCGCACAGATTCCTCTACAGCTTTACAAAAATCAATGTTTAATGTGTAAAGTATATAGAACATTGCAGCATATGTAACTAAATGTTAAATGGCAGTGTTGACATCGATATGCATGTACAGTAGAATCTCCCCTTGCGACCACCTCCATAAGGACCACTTCTATATTAAGACCACTAATTTACAGACCCTTTTTTGTTTATCTTTACTTAAATTATATCCCCATTAGACCACTTCCTATTAAGACCACATTTTTCAGTCCCTTAGGGGGCCTTAATAGGGAGATTCCACTGTAGCTACAAAGTGATGAACAAATCATTTAAACTAAGAGAAAATGTGACGATGGTGCGAACAACGTGAACGCCGACAGTAATTTGTGCCCTGTGTACTGTGAACTAGTACCAAGCATTATGATTAAAGCCCGCACAGTGACATTGACCTTTAGGTTTGGTCCCTGTTTCTGCAAGTAGCTGACAAAATCTTAGTAACTTTACAAACATCGTAACACTAGTGACATGTCAATACTACAAATTTGTCTAAACACGGACCTAAAATTAAAATAATGTATGTAGCTCCATGGTTTAATCCGATGAACGACTTGCGTGTGAGCGATTTTCTGTGATGTGGCACGGCAAATGGTAATATGAAAGGGCAGGGCGAAGCAACACAACTTGACCGCAGCCATAAGAAATAATTGTGTGCGTGACGAGCAGACAGACCCAAAGATATGTGACAGGACCTAGACTCAAGAGATATTACATTGGCAACAGATTATGAGTGAATGACTCACCTCAACAGGTTATCTTTAGCTGTTTTGTCCATAGCTCTGGTAATGGCTTTCCACGAATTCTTCAAATTAAACTGTTGTCTGTAGGTTTCGAAAGGCAACCTTTCATCAACTGTTTTAACGGGTCCTTCTGGAATAACAGCAGCACTCGAAAAGTCCTTTTCCTCCTTTGATTCGAGACAACCCATGCTATCTCTAAAACGTATCCAGTGGCCAAGTTCGATGATGTTAAGAAGTTTAGAAAACGGAGGTATATAATCCTGTTGTAAGACAAGTTTTTCGTAAAGGACAAGTATTTTGGTCTGAATAGCGACACAGAAGTCTTTCTTGCTGTGCCTGGCACTTCTGCAGTTCCCTGTCCCCTGGACGATGAAAAAAGATGAGCCAAATCTATAAAAGATAACAAACATAAGTTGAAAGTAGGCATGGACCTTTCTTTAGCGCAAAGCAGTTAATATGCAGGAAGAATCAACAATAATAAAATCACTCAGAGCGATCCCTGAATAGAGTGTGAGCACAACAAAGCCTGCTAATCTGCGATCTCATTTCTTTATAATATGGCATTCAACTTCAAGGTGGTACCGTCGTTGGTTTTGAAATGGTAATTACAGGTGACCACAAAATTTGGCAGCATACTGTGATCAGCATGCCCAAACCTATCTGAAGGACGTTCGCAGCATGCACAAGCCTTCTGTATATAAATCTAACCCAGTTGAGTGCAAAACATGTACCTGTTTGTGGGCCTCCCAGCAGATTTGTAAGCACCCCACCATAAAAAATAACTTATCGGTAGATACCCCGTTGTCAGCCAAACTGCGCTTATTACTTATGACACTTATCAAACTTTTTTATGGACGGCGAGGAAATACAAGAAGTTAATAATACGAAATATTTGGGTATTTAGTTGGATGGAATTATAAATTGGTTCGCTCCTTTGCAAAAATTACATGTTAACGTTATATCTAAACAGCTGTTTTGGGAAGATTAAGTAAGTCTTTACCAAAGAATATATCAGTATTGATTTAGAAGACAACTATATTGCCTTGCATTGACTATGCTGACACAGTATGGGGAACCTGCAGCGCGGAGGGACTTTAAATCACTCAGAGATAACAAAATACAGCCGCTCGGGTAATAACAGGAAACTATGATTATACAAATGTACGGGGGAGGGGGGAGACTTCGTAAAGCAATTAAAATGGCAAACTACAGCAGAGCAGCAGCGATTTCATACCACACTCTTAATGTTTAATTGTCTAAACGGTTTAACCCCAAATTATCTTTCGGACCAAATGAACCTTCTGAGGTACACTAACATATACCAGACACGTCAAACCAATGGACTGAATGTCTGTACTCCTTTTCCACGTACGGATATCTTTAAAAGATCCTTTTTATACAATAGTGCTACAGCGTGGAGCAGCCTTCCTAACCTTTTACAGGAAAGTGACAACATCGATGATTTTAAAACCAATTATAAAAACACTATCTTCATTGATTTGTTTACATGTGCACTACGTAAGTTTTAAGCTCAGCTATATATGTATATCTTTCTTCACTTGTATGTATTTTTCTGTATTACTTTGTATTTCATCTGTAACAGAGCCTCGTGGAAGAACAGCCCTTGGTTGAACAAGTGCCCCTGTAACAAATAAATTCTTACAGTCACCAGTCTGTTCTCTCCTGGTCTGGGTCAGTCCTCATCGTCCTCTCTTCCTAGCGGTGCCTACTTCATAATGCTGCATAAACTGAATGTTCTTTCCTCTGTCATAGTCTTGGCTCCCTTTTTGTATCTCTGATATATCAAATTAGTAGTTCGCACTATGACACAACTTGCAAATAAAACTCGTAGTATCACGTTTTCATTTAAACGTATTTTATTCTCAAATACCAAAAAAAAAAAAAATTAAGTGGAAATTGCGCATTTATTTTAAATCTGCAGTCTTACACATACATATCACAATAAACTCAACGGGTACTAGAATACAATTTAACACATAATTAATAAACATCAACCGTAAATATGGTGCAGTTAATAACGTCATTCATTCACGTGATCGCCACTAAAATAAATTTCAAACATCAAAAAAGTTTGAACAAAAGAATGCCATTTTTACTTAGCGAAAGGGGTAGATACTATAGAAACGAAAAGGTGTGACTTTTTTTTTCTTTCTTTCTTTTTTTTTCTTTTTTTTTTTCTTTTTTCTTTCTTTTTTTCTTTTTTTTTTCTTTTTTTTTTCTTTTTTTTCCGCTACTGGGTCATGTGAAAATGAACTTAAAACCGTCATACAGTTAACGACATTTACGTCGGGAAATTCGAAGTCAAAAACGTTTTGTCAGAAGGGTATGTTTTCACCCTAAGAAGGCCTGTTCCTGTCTAATTTTGACTGTCATCTCCAACTAAAAAAGTAGCTAGGAAAATATTTCCTGTTGTTGTAGCGCTGTAGTGAATCGAATGCACGTAATTTCTTTCTTTTTTTGGCATAAAATCTGCAATTGATCAGGTATATCAAAGCTGGTTCAGATGATTCTTTTCAAGAATATATAAAGCATTGTTTACAAGATCACATTTGAACATGTAATTGTTTAAAAGGGAGTATTTCATTCTGGATCATATATGATGTATTTGAGTCTTTTTTCTATTTCCACCACCACAATATGCTGGAGTATGTTCATCGCATCACTGCATGTGTGCGTGTGTTTCTATTTTTTTTTCTTTTTTGTGTTTCGAACTCTTTCAATGCCAACTGCGAATAAAAGTCGAACTACTTAAGATGAACTGCTTTGAGTTATAAAAACGATGCTAGGTTCATGTTTCTTGTAAACAGACTGTTCATGTAAGTACCAGCATGCCTGAAGTTCATATAGAATAATGATAATCGAAGGCAACATCTTTCCCAGGAGCGCTTTGGGCGCAATGCGACCAAAGCGCTCCGGGGATACCTGTTTACTCAGTCCAAGGTGTGGCACTGAAAGAGTTAATGATATTACATTGTTAATAGCGCAACAAATGTTTAAAACTATATTTGTTTAACACAAGTTTATGTCTACAATTGTACATAAGGGTATATATAAACATGATATCATATCATACATTGTATCTTACAGTATCATATCATATCATATCATATCATATCATATCATATCATATCATATCATATCATATCATATCATGTCGTATCTTGTCATGTCAAGTCAAGCCATATGATACCGTGCATTTTATATGAGAATTACATTCCCTTGAAATTGCAGTTCTTAATTCTATTGGGCTCATATGCCTCACCAACGTTTTGGAATCAGTATATCAGCAGGTGTGCTATTATTAATACACATATTAATAAATATGCCGGCTTATTCATAGAACGTGTTGCTTATCAAGTGCTGATAAGAAAGTTTCTGTCTGTTCACAGAGACCTGTCACCATAATTGGCACACCATAATGCGTCACTCAGAGCTGAATTCTGACGGAACACATTATGTGAGGTGCGGTATAAAGTACGCAGGCATGTTGACCTCATGTTTCATACAGTATATCATATATCCTGATCATAGGAAAGCCCTCACCAGACTCCGAACTAGCAGCCACACCTTAGCTATTGAGACAGGCAGATACTGAAGACCTAAAGTCCCACCAGAGAGAAGGCTATGTAAATTATGTAATGCAAATCAAATGGAAGATGCAGTACATCTCTTGATTGATTGTGGTCACTTTCATCACGAGCGAATGCAGTTTTTTCAAACAGTAATGCAGGACTGTCCAAACTTTACAGCACTGAACAGCCAACAAAAATTTGACTTTCTTATAATCTCTGAGGGAAGCATAATTAAAAAAAACTGCTCAATTCTTTTATAAAGCATTTGGAAAAAGAAGGTTGACATGCAACCATAAACAGAAATGCATCAATACACTTTACAATGCTTTGAGTAACACAATGGGAGGACACCCTGACTGAATAACAGTATTTTGTGGGTAAGCTTTTCTTTTCTTTTCTTTTCTTTCTCTCTCTCTCTCTCTCTCTCTCTTCCTCTTTTACTCTCTTTTCATTATGGCACAGTAATGACAATAGTTGTCTTTTTATGGAGTAGTAGGTTATAACTTTCAGTGATAATGGTGCTGTGAACGGACTTATACCAAAACTGACATGGACATTAGTTGTTGTATTTGTGTCTTTTTGCCCAGAACCACTTCCTAGTAGTCAATATCCTATTCCGCAGTTCGAACTCTTTACTCTCCATAAGCTAACCTGTCCCTGTCTAACCTGTATATATATGGAATTACTATTGTCTATATTGCGCACGTTCCTCTGTAAAATTTTGACATAGGCTGTATCAGCCCAATTAAATTAAAGGGTCTTCAGCGGGTAACTACTCAACGTGTTTCGGAGCCTTTTACCCGTACACGTCTCTCTGAGTAGCGGCTCCTTGCCTAAGCTAAATATTCAGCAAAGACAACCCACATAATAATGAATAAATATGAACGTGGCAATTGATGAATTAGCTAAATATGTGAAGTTTTGCTTGTAAATGCAGAGCTTCATATCAAAGAAGAATACCTGTCAAACAAACCATAATTACAAAATTTTCATAGTACAGGTACAGATAAGAACAATTTAACTTACCCCTGAACCAAAATGTACCCTTTCTAACTGGACAGCTTTTCCTAGTTAAACCATCCGCCAATGTTTAACTGAAGTGGAAACCAGCTGGGGCATTATATTCAGTCCCAGTGATTGTAAAATAAACAGTTGCAGCTTGACCACCTGTACAAACCAAGGAAAATCCTAACAAGGACTGCAACAATGTACATCCTGTACCAGAGATGTAAAACAAACTCCATGATGACACCTACTCCTCAAACAATTAAGCTCTATTTAACTGCCAACCCTGAGTCAATGTGTCAACTTAATGTGTCAGGTTTGTGACACTTGAGAAAATACTGTCAATTTTGAGTAATTTTTTAATAGTGAGTAAATGTGCATTTAGGCATGTCAGAAAAGAATGGAAGTCATTAGCATTTATGCCAAAAACATGCTATCAAAACAATTTTTCTTAACAGGATTTTAAGTACAATTAGGCAAACATGCAACTGTCGTAGGCCGCTTCTTGCTACCTGTAGCCCCTGGGGGTTTACCTAACAGAAAACATGTAAGCCTAAAATGTCTGATAGTGAATATTAAAACAGAAAGATGCCAAAAGATAAAGTTAAGTAGCAAAACAGACAAGTCTAAAAACTGTAGATTATTGCAGCCAGACTTTCTAATAATCTTTGGATGTTAACAGTAGAATTATAGGGCAAATCAGAAAAGAATGGAAGTCTTTTGTATTTATGTCAAAAGAATGCAATGAAAATATTAACCAGATATCAAGTACAATTAGGCAAGCTTGTAACTGTCGTAGGCCGCTTCTTGCTACCTGTAGCCCCTGGGGGTTTACCTAACAGAAAACAAGCTAGCCTAAAATGTCCGAAAGGTGAACGTTTAAACATAATGGTGTCAAAAGATGAAATTAAGTAGCAAAACAGGCAAGTCTAAAATCTCTAAAATTATTGAAGCCAAACTTTCTAACCATCTCGGGATATTTACAGCAAAATTTGTAGAAATATTTGATCAAAAGTACACCTTTGAATCCTCTTGACTCAAGTTTATTGTAAATAAATTTGGTTCTTGATGCAAAGTCCTGAAATTTAGAACAAATACGACCAAATCTCAAAATTTGTGACAAAAATGTATTATATCCAATAGTATCGGAAATATTACTGTCCGGGAAAGGATAATTAACTACTTCAAAGTTAAACTCATCTATTTTGTGATAGACTTTAATACAAAACCTGTCATTAGTGACCTGAATATCCAAGTCCAAAAATACATCTCTGAAACCATCTGAATTGTTACCCTCCAAAGGGATATCTTTTGGGTAAATTTCTTTAGCAATTTCATTGAAATTTTGTTCATTTACACAAGCAATGTCATCAATATATCTTGCGTTGTTTGATAATATTGTAGCCATTTGAAAGTCCTTTTTCATCAATTTATTCATATACTTAAATTCAAGCCAGGTTAAATATAAATCTGCCAGTAAAGGGGAGCAGTTGCTACCCATTGGAATGCCTTTTATTTGTTGAAAAACCAGTGGTCCGCATTGAACAAAAGTATTATCCAAGAGAAATTTTATAGCATCTATCAAAGTTTCAACAGTGTAAGATTTAACGTTACTTTTTGAATATTTATTGTGTGACCAGTATGCTTTCTTTGTATATGAATTAATATTTATGTATGGTTTACCATTATGTTTAAACATTTTGCTAATTAATTCTGAAAGTGAACTTTTGACTTCATCTATGGGTAGATTTGTGTACAGTGTAGAAAAATCAAAACATTTGATATTTTTTGCCTTTACATCTTTGATTTTAGATACAAACTCGGAAGAATTGTTAATACTCCAAAAACAATTTATTTCACAGTTTCTAGAAATTGCATTACAGTATTTACGAAAATGATTGCTAATTGCAGTCAAACACAATGTTACTTCTTTTGATAATTGCTTTGTAGTACATTTTGAAGCACCAGCTATGAATCTAGATTTAAAAGGGTTTTTATGTAATTTGGGTATCCAGAACAAAAGTGGAATAGAGGAGTCCTCTTCAGAAATTTTGATATTAAAATTCCTATTCATCTCATCTTTATGCGCATCAATCAAATTGTCAATGGATTGTTTGTGTAATTTATAAACGTCATTTCCTCTTATGTCTGAAATATTGTTTATACCAAGTTCCTTTTTCAAAACATCCAGATAATATTTTTTGCAGATGATCCCAAAATTGTTACCTGCCTTATCTATGTTAGTGACTACAAATCTATCTTGTAGTTCTTTGACTGCTTTAGAAACTTTAGGCTGTTTTAGATTAACCGTATTGAAATTCTTAATGTGGGATTTGTAACAATAAATTCTATTTCTAAAGACTCTTTTCAAGTTTGATAACCATCCTTCAAATTTCTGAAATTCCATTTTTTCTTTCTTTGCCCATTTCATACAGTAGGAGTCGAGTGCATCACATGTATCCTGAAAAATACTGTCAATATTCAACTTGGGACATATCCGAAATTTTGTACCTTTTTTCATTATTTCTTTTAAACCTGAATTTTGTATTATATCCAAGTTACCTGTAAATACATGTTTGTGGTGTGCATCAACAAAATTAGAATATTTACTATTAGACATACAGTCACAATTTTGATTTGCTGCGATATCCTCAAGAGTAATTGAAGCCAGAATTTTTTTGTAATTCATGATACTTTGTCCAATATTGTTGCCATATTTATAGGAAATGATGGGGGGATCTTTTATTTTGCATTCCTTGGGAATCATGTTACGAACAAATTTCAATTTGAAAAGGGACTGAATGTTTAGTGAGTCAATGATTTTGTGTTTGAAAGGAATGCTGCAAAACATTTGATCTAATTTTTTCTTATTAGAATCTGGTTTCCGAATAGTTGTTGTGTAAGCATACACAATATCACAAAAATTTTGCGGAAATGTGTGTTCTGAATCAGTAAGACCCAAATATTCATTAATTCTTGTAATGTCTCGAAATGATAGTGCTTTAAGAGCTGTATGTAATACCATTGGAGAAAGCCTGTAGTAAATTTTGGACAAGGTCTTTTGTATCCATGTTCCTGCATTTCCTGTTTTTCCGTGATTTTCTTTGTCCATGACTTCTTCTTCTTCTTTGAATACCAGCCTGATTGTTATGAAAAGGTGTGTGATTTCTGTCAAGAGTTGTAAAGTCCAAATTCCTAACATCACCGAAGCCTAAAATTCTGTCATTGAGTCCATAAGGAAAAGCTGAATTAAGTGTTTTGATCCAAAAATCTTCCATTTGTAATAATTTCCTTGTGTTAACATAACTGTCTTGGTCTAACAAATTTGGCTCTATGTAATCAATAATTTGTATTCGGCAATCCAAATGTGAATGTTCTGCAGAATTGAAATGGTTACACAAAAAAGTGTTTAACTTGTGATTTTTAATTGTAGTTTTATGACCACTGAATCTCTTTTTAATTGATTGAGTAGTTGGGCCCACATATTGTGCTTTACATTTGATGCAGGATAACAAATAAATGATATTGGTAGATTCACAAGATAATACCAAATTTTCCAATCGGGGGTTCCTTAATTTGAATTTTTTGTTTGTAACGTTACTGTGAAACTCTTTGTTCTTTGTGAAATTTGACTTGCAGAATAGACAGTTACAATTTCCATCAAAACATATTCCAAAATCAGCGCTCGAGGCTAACGCTGAACCGTTTTCATTGTTTATCTGACTGTTCATGATTGTATTAAATTTTAAACATAATTTTGAAAGCCCATCATGCCGTTTATCTGTAGTCATGTCCCTAAACCTTATCCTGGTTCGTCGTTGTTAAGTCCACCGAGTAACAAAATTAACAATAACAATAACAATAACAAAAACAAGTCCAAATGGGTGCTAGACTAAAGACGTTACCTGGAATTCAAGTATGCATTGAAAATCATAGATCGGGGACCAGCCTGTATATACCTGCAGTGTTTTAGTTAAATTATTTCTTTCAACAACAGGTGGCAGCACATTAACAGATGGACTGTTTTATTTTATTTTAGTTTTATTTATATACATGTACTACTTAAAATAATTTATGCTTTGTATGTGGCCCCATAGAGGGCACTAGATACAATAAAGTTGCATCATATATCCCATCATATTGCATCATATATCAGATGTCTACATTAGCAATGGCCCCACCTGGCTGCCAAGGCGTCAAAGGGCAACGAGACACAATCAGTAGAATTCAGTTAATTGGAATGGAGCACTAAAAGATTAACATGCTCCGTGTGATGCATTCATTGCTCGCTTGGACGTTAAATTGCTAAACTCTTCTAACGGAGTTAAGGTGCCAGGATGGTTTGGTCTGTGACGGCTGTGCCGAAAAAATAAAAAAATGACTTTTATTCTCTATCTGAGAGATAAACACGTAAAGTATGTGGTCACCAAATATCGTTTTCAAAATCTCAAATTTATATCAGAAAATCGATAAAAAAAAAAAAAAAACAATGACAAGTTTCAGCGGACCACTGCACGTGTATCTTCTGTTTACTTTAGTATGGTAATGGTCCACAATGTTTGAACAGCCATCAGCCGTGCTGAGCGGCCCCGGACAACGACAAAGTCACATGACCGCAAGGGAAAAAGTGGTGGCACGCTTGATTCGATGCACATATAAGTCGAAGAGAGACACACCAAAGGAACTAGTGCCGCTTAAACAACCATTTTTTTTTGGCTGTTTCAGTGACTCTTTTAGGTATTATGCATGATGTGAATTTATCTGAATGGCGCCTGAAAGCGTCACAGCAGCTGGTCAACTTGACAAGGTTCCATCGTTCCGACTTCAAAGCTTGTCAAAACTTAACAGGATTAAACACCTTGCGTCACTGAACACTGGGCATTATTACGGTGTTTGCTAATGAATTTAATGTTTTCCAAGCTATTGTGAGCCATCTATTTGATAATGTTCACTGGGGTACATATATGTAATTTCAGATATTTTTGGCTAACCAAGGACGCTACGCGAAAGGAGAGTTCACTCTGGCTTTTTCGTCAGGTCCATCATCTTAGCAGCGGCAACGGTATTGTTTAATAGCGATCTCATAGGGACACGGGGGGGGGGGGGGGGCAATAAACCCGTGCATGTGTATTACGTGGTCCGGCCGCTTTGGGCTTTTAATATCGCGCATACTCACACAAACTGTGTTCCACCTTTTAAAAACCTGAGGAACATATTTCAACTTGAATTCATATGAATCAGTGGGTTTGATATTTCATAAGTCTCAGCAGCACCCTTAGCACGTTGTAAGCGAGTACATTCGAACATGCTCTGAACATCATTTGTCATCGTTTGCAAGTGTATTCAACCGCACCTCAAGCCAACATTCATCAGCTCACCGTTCGCCTGTATTGTCTATTTACCTACAAGTGTGTACATTTTATTGTAGACAAACGTCAATACTTCTGACAGGTTATTTTCATTTTGTGTTTAAAAGGATTATTTCCCCTCACAGGGATAAGAATCTAACAACTGCCCGTTTTTGTCGCAATTTGAATGATAAAGTCCAAAATTTACACAAAAAGGTATCTTCGTCCTTTTGCAGCCTCAATGTTTCTCTTTGTCTGCCATAATATTGTATGCCGCTGGAAAGCTCAGGAGATTGTCTCTTTGTAGAACAAGCCCTCTAATCGGTTAAAAATAAAGAATTCCTGGGATATCCCTAAAGAATGGCGTGAAATTCGTCAGTGTTTTAGTCGAGGGAAGTTTTTCTTTGTCCCCATTAAGACCACTCCACTAATGGGACTACAATTTTTGGTCTGTTAGGTGGTCTGAATAGGGACATCCAATGTATATATATATATATATATATATATATATATATATATATATATATATATATATATATATATATATATATATACATATATATATATATATGTATATATATATATAATATTATATATACATATATATATATCTGTGTGTGTGTGTGCGTGCGTGCGTTTGTGTGTTATTTTATCCGTTACGTGTGTTTTTATACTTGAACCATTTCCATGTTGAGGTAAGTAATTATTTCTAATTTCTTAAAGGGAGTTTGAAGAGATAACCAGCGGGCCATTGCTTAAAGATCGATGGTTTTGGTGAATAGCGGAAGGAGATTGGTTTAAGGGCCTAAAAATGATATGAAAGAAAAACGGTTTCAAGTCTAGTAGGATCAATACAACCAAACAGAATGGTCATCTGAAGATGTTTTGTTGTCCCCCATCAATATTACATGAATGAAGCCACTACGGCTGAGGTGATTTGAAGCGCATGATGAAGTTCCTGCCACCTGCTCCTCCAAACAACCGTCATGAATAAATTTAAGTTGAAATAGTAACGCATTTTTAAAAGTTGATATACTTGAAAGTCATATCAAATGCGACCGTACGTTCGCGCATGTGTCGGGTCACATGTATACGTTGGGTTTGACCACAGCGTGGCAGACAACGGTCTCTGTTAACAATGACTAATAGCAAATCCTATTCTTATGCGGCTTGGCCAATAATGTAAACATTTGCTGCTAAATGGTGGAATTTAAAAAAAGCTGGACATTGTACACGAGTAGGCCTGGGTATTAAAGGCACATTCTCCATTTATTTGGAACATCAGGTGTGCTGCATACCTTGACACTTTATCAAAGCTGCCATTTTTATAATAATATTACGCGCCATTTGCCCTTTTTACTTGCACTCCATCTGCTCACTCACACACACACACACACACACACACACACACACACACACACATATATATATATATATATATATATATATATACATTTGACCAGTGTATTCTGTCAAAAATCATAAAAGAGCTCATCAAAGAACCAGCATAACGTATCCCAAAGTGAGAAGGAAACTCCTTGCCATGAAATATCATAATATGAATATAGAGTTCTTTACAATGTCGTAAACGGTTTCAACATGATTTTGTAAGCTGCTATGTAGAGAAATAGCTAATGTCCTATACCTGCTTGAATTTCCTTATATACATATGTGGGAAGAGCTTGACATCGCATCAGTGCAAAATAACTAGTGCAAGCCGTCAATACTAATCTTTTGAAAGCAATATCTGTAATATCCAATTAGTATCGCTCGCCAAAAAGGGGAACGCTTGAAAATACTATAGTTATTTGAATATTTTATACCATGGTACAGTTATTTTGCCACCGATTTGTGAAAGAATAAATCTATATACCTCAATCAAAAATTCTGAATATCAGTGTAACTAATCAGGATTTTTTCTATTCAAACGTACTGTCCATTGGTGCATCATTAAAGGCTTTAATTTCATTATGGCTAACCCTGTCAAATCGGTTATCATTCCGATGACAAGAGTGGCGGAAATATGCTACTATACTTGAGAATCATGCACATCATGCTGACATTTGTAAGAGTGTGCACAATGCCTCTATATGACACTTTTAAGCTGAATTGATCTCTATGTCAAGCGTGACAAAGAGGTTTGTGCTCACCTGACTTAAGTTTTATTGATATCCAAATCAATGACCTGTGTAATGTACTGATGTGCAATACTGGTGGCTACTAACAGAAAACACCTTGATGTGCCACGGATACTAGATTGGAAGACGCTGGTCGCCAGATAAAAATGGTTTATACCGGCTTCTATTTTATAAGATGTCTCACAAATTAACCGTTTAAGTGCTAATCACTGCAATAGTCGTTTTCGCATGACCGTCAAACATGTAATAGTTAAAATATTCAAATTTCTCATGACGATACTTTTCGCTCAAACACCAGCAAGCCTAGTTTAAAGTAAAACAGCTTTTCTTGGGACATTTTGCACGCATTGCTCGCAAAGTGTCCCGAGGAAAGCTGTTGACTCAATCTTAAATCAACGCTTTAAGGGCTATCACCACCGTACCTATAAAATTTATATTCTCAATCAACAGTACGACGAAATTCACTGTCAAACATTCTGCAAATATACATCAGATAAACTATAGATTCGAGTCATTTGGCACATATTTTCTGCTTGAATATATAATTGTGGAACCAGATTCCTTCTGATGTAAGGGGTTTCTGACCCTTCCAAAGCTGTCAACTGTCCCGTTTTTACAGGGAGTCTCCCATTTTGGAGACTCAAAAAGTTCTTAAAATGCCGCGGATTTTATGACAAAATTCACTATTTTCTTTCATTTCAAGCACTTTTTACAAGAACCTCCCGTTAAATCGTCTTTAAAGGTTGACACCTATGTGCTACATATTTTCAAGTCAAAACTGAAAGCGTCACTTCTCTCAGCGGACTAAGTCCATGAAAAATTCATTAAAGATTTTGCTTATATAGCCAATGATATGAAAGTTCGATGAAACTGAAGAAAGGATTTTTGCAGCTGTCTATACATATATATTTGAAACTAGGCGTTTCAAGTTTTAAGTTTACAACTTTTACTGACGCCTTTGACACTTGCCGTTCTTTGGAGAGATTCAACTTCCTTCATTTTTGTCAATGTATAACAGCGCTTGGCATTTGTTATAAGTGCATACATAAAAAGCAAATACTCAAATCTGAACAGCGAAAGGAAGAAACAATATTTACCAATTTACTAATGCCCAGTAGTCAGAGAGAGAGAGAGAGAAAGAGAGAGAGAGAGAGAGAGAGAGAGAGAGAGAGAGAGAGAGAGAGAGAGAGAGAGAGAGAGAGAGAGAGAGAGAGAGATTTTGAAAACTACGAATACCTGCGTATGTAAGACATGTACAGTCCGTGTTGTCTTCAGCTTGTTTCTTTAATGAAGTATGCATCCATTGTATTACCAAATCAAAAACACATTCATATCCATTTTTCATTCATTTGATGGTCGCTCAGAACAGATTAAGCTACATAGATACCAGCACAGAAAGAAGCCTTACCTCAGGAGTTGCAATATACGATAGACCACTTGAACTCCCACAGCGCGTGTTTCTTCGTAAAATTGAAATAGGTTGTTACGGAATAATAGTTGTATCTTTCACACTAAATACCTCTGAAGTGTCAATGTTACAAATTTCGATTAAAGTGCAACTTGCTGGCGGCAGTGGCCACAGAACCATTTGCCACCCTACGGATTGCACTGCCACCAAATTCTACTCCATCAATGTACTATGACAAAAAAAATTATTTCTACTGATATATCAGAGGCACTGAACATGCTATACTGAAATTGATATCCCTACATTAGTATTAAATCAACGTCATCGGCAGTTTGATGTAATTATACACACAATACTAGACCTTGAATTCCTCCAATGATGTGTCAGATTCGATCATTATCTCAGCAGCCTTGGATTCTTTGTACATATATACATCTGCGGAGTAGACGAATCGCAGACGGTTTCCCGCCTGCGTTGTTCCAATACGTCGATACTGGATGAAACGTTGTGCGTGGAGCTGGCATTGATGTGCCGGATTAATTCAACGTAACTAACTCTCCATAAGTACAGTTTTGATTGGGCCATATCTTCGCCACAAAAAGCTATAGTTTGTATGCTATGTAAGTTTATGCACAAAATGTCATTAAAATCAGATGGTAATGACGAAGACACGACACGTCAACATTATCTGATGAAATTGTCAAATTTAGTATCAATATCACAAGCATGGAATAATAGAAATGATCTTAATTATGATAGATGCGCTTTCCTCTCCTTTTCAAACAATTGATAAGAATATATCTTATATATGTTTGTTGCGTCGCATCAGAGCGCTTTGGCTTTCCATCAATTAATTTGATCTTTTCATCCAAGTTTAAAAGGCTTCTTAAACGATATAACCTATGATGGATACTTTCAACTAAGGTTTTATATTTCACTAACAGGTACAACAACTTTATATAATATATATATAATAGATTAAGTAAAACAGATGTACATCCTGTACTGATTTTTCAAGCATTAAAACATATCAAGAAGACCTTTTCATCAGTAGCATATCAACTTGCAAAAGATGTGTTTAAGCCATCAGCCAAACCATTTGGTAGGGACCACACGGTTGTTAGGGACGGGATTCCTTTCATTTATATACCAATGGATGCATAGTTAATTAATGTCTTGTGACAGACTTTATGGAATGAAGCTGTTTAATGTAGAGTGACATACCTAGACCTCTCCCTTGTCGCCTTGAAATACCACTGGCAATGAAGCAGGCTCACAAAATGTAAATATCATGACGTTAGTTTTGCTTTGCATATGGCAACCTCAACTCTGTACACTACCCTTCACCTTATATTATAGAAATGGCAGATGTGCCAAATGATCACCTGAAATATACGAGTACCTAATTGCAGGTGGATCTTCTGTCCAGCTTTTTGCGAAATTAATCCGTCTGCCAAATCCCAATAGGTAAAGCTATTTCGGACACTGAATAAAGATATTCAGATTACTTCTGGAACTAAAGGTTTCTTAAAGTCCTTATGCAATAAAAGCAAGACTCTAACAGGATCCGTGTAACATAAATTGGATAGCATCGTGATGAGGAAGACCTTGTTTGAACATATTCTATCAGGCATAAAGAGAGAAAGAAGAATTTGATGAGAACAATTTTGAACCCAATGACTATTGCACCTGGCCTGCAGAAGGTAATTGATGTCCGTGCATACATATTAATTTCTCAGATGCTCTTACTGTTGCATTTCATAATTCCAACTTCAATGGTTCTAGAGATTCCAGTGCAATTGCATAGGCTCAGTTGCCCTCATAACTTTCTTGCTCTAAATCGGCAATGATCCTGCGAGCCATGCGATGGACATGGCTGAACAAAGTTGATGTCAGTTATCTCATGGCCTCGACTGACTATCTCGTGGGTATGAGTTACTGCCTCATGGCCATGAGTTCCTATCTCATAGTCATGAGTTACTGCCTCTTGGCCATGAGTTCCTATCTCATAGTCATGAGTTACTGCCTCTTGGCCATGAGTTATTATCTCATAGTCACGAGTAACCATCTTTTGGCCACGATACAGCTGTACAAGACAGCTGGTTGCATATATCTTTTTCACCTATGTCTTTTTCCCGGGGCTCCCTATTTTGATCCTCTCATACTTCAAACTAAATTATTCTTGTACACATAGCTTACCAGACGCGCTCAAGATAGGAGTGGAACTATTCAAATCTAATTGTGTCAGCTCACATATAAATCCAGCCACAGATGCCTACTTTTAAGCCGATTTCTTTGTGGCTATGGGTATGCACATTAAAAGTGGCAATTTCACCATGATCACAACACTTTATTTAAGTTTATCATTCAGAAATGTAAAGTAGCATTTGTACATTATAAAACTGTAATATATATATATATATATATATATATATATATATATATATATATATATATATATATATATATATCCCCCAGCCGGTGCCAGAGGGCATTATTTTGGATGTACAGCTCACGGCCATGTAGCATGACACTGGCATCACGAAATATGGATTCATTATATTTTTTTTATTTCACAAAGTACACCAAGCCAGCAGGAAGGTCAGTCGCTCGATTATTATATTGCTATTTGAAAAAAATCACAAAGTTTCACTCACTCAATAACCTGCCATTTTACAAGCAATAAACTTTCCTTGTGGTCAAAACTTGAACAAAAAACAAATTCGTAATTTATATCATGTAACACTAGTGGTAAAAGTGGGAATGGTGACTGACCAATTGATTCTTGTAATCGTTCTGGCAAGAACCATGGATAAACTTTCCACCATTATCAACATGCTTTGTTCGTTGCAAAAATGTGGGACTTTCTGATTCTTAAAAAACGGGGACATCAGTACCATAAAAGAAACTGTACTGGGCATCTGCATCCAAAGAAGCGGAGAAAAAAGCTGGCTGAAGAAAAGGGAGAGGCCAGCAGATTCAGAATGGATCAATATCCACATATCAGGTGATCCGGGACTCTTTGGTACCAGGAAACACACCGTGATGATCTCATTTGAACTCAAAGGTCAACGCTAAGGAGCAGGTACTTATCGCAATTGACTAAGAAGGAGCTAAATTTGTCTGCCGAACTTCATCTTAAAATATACGTCTCGTTTTCATAATCCCGCCAACAAAGATTTTATCGTGTCTTTTTTTTTTTTTTTTTTTTTTAAGTTTTAATTATGTAGGATAAGTGTGACCAACTACCCTGAGTACGGTCAGGGCTAGCAGCGTGCATAAAATGGGTGACCGATGTTGGTTTCGATGACTGTGTACTAAGAAAAAAATTCTCAAGTAAGTTTTGAGGCCACTTTTGTCAAGAATTAATTGGAAAGAATAAAAAAGCCATTACTAGGAAGTTGGCGTATTTTCAAATGACAAGAAACAAATTGAATACAATTGTGCTTTACCTCTGAATGAAACACCGTCGATGTAAGTAGCAAAGGCGGTGCACTTGTGATGCATTAGGCAACAACTCCATTAACAGAGACACACAAGCCACCAAGACAATTTTGTTTCAACTTCTTCTTGCACATTAGACCAGGAGCAACCCCACGTTTTGGCGACCACCTTGCCATCCAAACAATTTAACGCACAGGTATGCCTAAGGCTTACGTTCCAATTGGGTCTCTAAAGTCTAAATAACCAATGCCGTCCCTCAAAACACCAGTGCCTTTCTTACACGGATAGTGGAAATAATTGATTTTGTGATATGTATTATCCCAGAATGATCATAAATTCATATATCCAAAGATATAATTTTAACCCAAATTTCTGCGTTTCAACCAAAATCTTAGCGGAAACAATTAACTGAAGCTTCTCGTAACTGAAAAAAAATATATAGCAAACATGCTTAATTTACTTGAAGGAAGCCATTGGATGGTACACCTGGCTTTCCACGTCTTAAACTAGAATAAAATTCAAATGCCAGCTTGCTTCATAACGTTCCCTATTATAGCATGTATGATAACATATGTTGGAGTCAAATAAAAGCTTCGGAGATTCTGACTTTTCAATTGACAAATCATCAACCGATGATTAGATTTTTGTTTCTGCTTTCCGCTCTGTTTAGCATGTATGATAGCAAAGTTGGGGTCAAATAAAAGCTTCGTACATTCTGGTTTTTCACTGAACAAATTAACACCCGACTATTATACCTTCCTATCTGGTTCCATTTACAAGTACAAATGCAACGGTGTGGACCAACGTATATATATATATATATATATATATATATATATATATATATATATATATATATATATATATATATATATATATATATATATATATATATATATATATGTACACCTCCCAATCTTGCGCACCCCACTTTAGCCTATCCGAAGACGGGCTCCCGTACAATTTTGCATATCCAACCGTTACCTTTTATATAATGCTACACACAACCAATTGCACCTTGGATCCTTGATTCACCTGCTCTGCGCGAGGAAGCCAATGAAAAAAGCAGTTCCAAAAGGCTTGAACAGCTGTGCCGCATGAAGCATAATACAACCTTCCACACTGTATAAAAAAATTAGTGCATTTGCATTCTGGTCTGGCCGTCAAAAATAAGTAAATAAACATACTCTTGACTCGGTATACTATCGGATTCTTCCAGAGTTTCCGGTACGTTTATATCAGGGCACTGCCAAACATCAGTTACTTATATATTAGAAAGGGTTGATACATAGGCAGCGAGTCGGGCCGCGTTTATGCATTTCGACATATCGGCAACAAATAAATTCAACAAAGACCTTGGCGTGATGATAGGGCCGTATGCATGTACGTACCACATAATTAAATTAAACTCTCTCATGCAATAGTGAGTAACGCGAGAGACTCATTTAATCTTCCTTAGGAAAGCCACCCCTTGTCCTTGGACTTGAGCAGGTCTAATGTGGCTACATTAGTCAGAGAGTGGTGTGGGACTCTAGTCCGAATGTTCACTTGCCTTCCCAAAGATCGACCTGCCCCTGCGCGTGCTGCTTGCCTTTTGAACACAATCCTTCTACAAGCGATACCCGCATTGGAATTGTGCACATGGAATTTAAGACTCTCCAAAAGGAAACCCTTAATAACTGTGTCATACTGTTGAAATATACTTGTTCCAGTATAACTGTGTCATACTGTTGAAATATACTTGTTCCAGTATAACTGTGTCATACTGTTGAAATGTACTTGTTCCAGTATAACTGTGTGTAAGACCTCTTTTCCAGTTCCGATAATTTTCACAGCAGACCAAACAGGTCAGTGCGTCATACATGATGACATAGTTATTGCTGGTACCAGTTGCACTAGTTTGTTGGATAGTTAAGCATTAACGGGATTCCAGCTTCACGACCCCAATTCCTTTCAGTATTCTCAGGAACCAGCTGTAAGTTGGGCATATTGATTTTTTCTTTACACGTTTGGGAAAATTTTTGATTCTCTGTTTTGTAACTATTGAACCGAGTCGTTTGAAATACTCAAAAGTAACGCTATCGAAATGTGACATGTACTGTAGTACTTACTCGTAATTGGTGCACCGATGTAGGTTGGTCACTGTGTAAATGTTGGGAAACCTTTGCTCAATTGCTTAATAATGGTATGCAATTGAGGAAATTGGACAGCATAAAATAAACTAAATTTGCAATACCAACCTAACGAAATTTAGTTCCCCAATTTTATGTCGTCCCTCATTGTTGTCTGGGCAGTAGTTTAGCGTCAGAGGAACATGATGGTCACTTGTTCGTGTACCACACCCACAAGGAAGGTTTATCATACAACGGGAGCAGAGCGTACATTTATTGATGCCTTCCCGTTCATGTCACTTAGTTAAACCACTCGCAAGTCTGTTTTTCGATGCAAGTAATCTCACTCAGAATGCATTACTGAACACCCATGGACCTTGCGTTTGTATACTCACATGTAATTCTATTAAACTTGGTGTTTATTCTTATTATTCTCAATTGTGCGGCACTGGTGAATAACAATGTACCACCTGGCTACATTCAAATCACCCAAGAATACATCTAGCTGGCCATAAACGTTCTGATCTATTTGTTTTGGAAATATTTGATAAAATGATGCAGAGGAAAACACGATGCTGGCGATGATAATAAACTGGGATATTTTGTTCTTAATGTCTATAGCTGTACAGGAATTCCTTTCAGAGTTTTTTTTTTAAATAATAGTATGGTTTACTAATACTTCTTTTAATTGATTTTGTTCTAAATTCGTTACTCCATCATTTTTGCCTAAAAGGAATGCATATTACATTAAGTAAGATAACAAAACAAAACAGCTGTCTTTCTTGAAGACACAAAGCACTATATATAACTTTTTTTTATTATGCCTATATCCTTTGCTTGTTCAAAAAGTCCACATCAAAAATCTCTGTTTGACTTTTCAGTCAGTTAAGGAAATACTTATCAATGATTCTGAAGTTGTGTTCCATTTCTCTTTGCAGAACTAAATGACACCTATTCAACTTTTGTTCCGGTATCAAAAAAGTCAGCCATATTCAAATTCTAACCTCACTTCATTTCCATAGAGGTCCCCACCACAAATGTCCACTGGATATTTGCATGTCCTTCAGAGTCATGTAGCTACCTACGACAGTTACAAGCTTGCCTAATTGTACTTGATATCTGGTTAAGAAACATTATGTTTTGATTGCATTGTCTTGACGTAAATACTAGTGACTTTCCTTTTTTTTTGACATGCCCTACAAATTTTGCTGTTTATATCCAAAGATTATTAGAAAGATTGGCTACAATAATTTTACAGTTTTGAGACTTGCCTGTTGCGCTACTTAAATTTGATTTTTCTGTTTTAGTATCCACTTTCAGACATTTTAAGCTCACATGTTTTCTGCCAGGTTTAACCTCCTAGGGGCTATCGGTACCAAGCAACGGCCAACGACAGTTCACAGTTTGCCTAATTGTACTTACATTTGTGTTAAGTAAAATTATGTTTTCATAACATGTTTTTGACATAAAAACTAATGATTTTCACTCTTTTTCATATGCTGAAATGCACATTTGCTCAATATTAAAGAATTACTCAAAATTGACAGTATTTTCTCAAATGTCATAAACCTGACACATTACGTTAAAACGTTGACTCAGTGTTGGCAGTGAAATAGAGCTGAATTGTTTGGAGACTTTCAATGTGAGGAAGTATACGTCATCATGGGGTTTGTTTGACATTTCTGGTGCAGGATGTCCATTGTTGCAGTCCTTGTTAGGATATTCCTGGGTTTGTACAGGTGTTCTAGCTGCAACTGTTTATTTTACAATCACTAGGACTGAATTTAAGTCCCCAGTTTGTTTATATTTCAGTTAGCCACTGGCAGATGGTTTAACCAGGGATGTACTATAGAGCACGTCCCTGGTTTAACTAGGATTAGCTATCCAGCTAGAAAGGACATATACTGGTATAGGGTAAGTCAAATTGTTCTTATCTGAACCTCTTTTATAAAAAAATCAGTAAATATGTTTTGTTTGACAGGTTTTCTTCTTTCATAATGAAGGTTTGCATTTATCAGCAAAACTTCACGTATTTAGCTAATTCACTATTTGCCACGTTTATAATGATTCATTATTGTGCGGGTTGTCTCCGTATTTAGCTTACACAAGGAACCGCTACTCAGAAATACATATGCGGGTATAGGCTCCGAAACATGTTCTGAGTCGTTACCCGCTGAATACCCTTTAATTTATGTGGGCTAATACAGCCTATGTCAAAATTCTACAGAAGAACGCGTGCAATATGGACAATAGTCCTTCCAAATTTATATATATAGGTAGGACAGTGACAGGTTAGCTTATGGAGGGCAAAGAGTTCGGACTGCGGAATAGGGTAATGACTAATAGGAAGGGGTTCTGGACAGAAAGACTCAAAAACAATGGGTCGCATCCAATTAGATACAGTACCACACTCCCGTTGGATCAGATTAGATGCTCTTTTAATCTATTTTAGACTTCAAGGTTTAATAATAATATTTGACCCTTGCAGTACTGCCAGAAAACCCATTTTCTGGATATTTTCAATCAGCTTGAATTATCAAAGAGCAATTAAATTAACAGTTAATGATCAAAACTCGGTCCGCTAATTAATCTCGCGCATTGATTACTGTAAATATCAAGATATGAAAATGCAAAGATCTAAACAAATCTTACTTGATCTTACTTGTATGTATTTAATTTGCATACGTACAGCTACAGCTTATGCTCCCTTTCTACCGGTTAAATCAAGCCATACAGTGATCGATGCGCATTGATATACTCTCAACGTTCACTTGATATAATGCAAGCACGCATGTTTATAGAGGGAAGCCGAATGTAACTTTATTGTTGAGAATGTGCCAATACATAGCATGTTGATCATTGTACAAATTAAGTGAAAATTATCTTACCATTGACAGGCAGTTCATCTTATGCATGGGTTAGAGCAGGAGTGTATCAGCCGTTAGTGTGTTTGGGGTTAATTTATATTGCGTTAGTAAATATGTATGTACGGTTCGTAACAAGTATATTGTGGAAATAATTAGTCATGTAACTTGGCACTCACTACTAAGCAGCTGTTTTCTGCAAGAGTTATTCCTTTGAAGTAGGCGTCTCCTTGCACTTCATTAACGCAAGCAAACCAAATGAAACGTTGGGTATTTTTCGTTTTGTTCTAGTTATTTATTGGTGTTTTGGTGTTGTATTATGTCATAATTCACAAAAAAACAGGAAAACGAGTGAAATGAGTGAAGTTAAGCATTTAATCTTACAATAAGTCTCAAATTATATTTATCCAAGTGTTGGGATAGACTGAGGTAACATACAACGAGCATAATACAACGAGAATTACACACTTAATTACACGTATTAGAAATAACCTTGAACTTATCTTTCATCTATTTAATAGAAACCTGGAACCTTTAAAGCAAAATCCGGGACTTTTCGGCAGAATACCAGACCAAACTTTGCAATACATTGCAAGTACACCTGATTGGACATATGAAATTTTTTTACAGGATATGACTTTTGGTGGGCATTTATTACCCCCCCCCCCCTTTTTCAGGATATCCAATTACAGAACGTGAAATTGGCCTTAATTGTGTAGAAATCGGTGATTTATCAAACTACATTAGAAAAGGTTCAAGTGTGAGGCTTCAGAGTCTTGCCTCCATCTGAAGCCACCACATCGGAAACTTGGAACGCCATGGGCTTCAAAACTGTCGATGAAACAAATTTTGTCTAGGGATCTGAGTGTCAATTATTTTATTTTTTACCATAGCAAAATTCCGATGCAAGACTGGTCTAACATGAAATTTTACGTATTCATCCTGATGTTTTATTCATTCAAGACAACCCACATAATAATGAATAAATATGAACATGGCAAATGATGAATTAGCCAAATACGTGAAGTTTGGCTTTGGAATAATATGAATCGGCATGAAACTAGATGATAATCTCGTAGATTAGAGCCATCAATTTTCGCGAACCATATATAGTGTTCGCTTGCTTACACTCACTCACTACTTTTGTTCCCAGAGCAGACAATATGAGAACTGAAAAATAATGTGCTATACATATTTTAGAAACCCAATGTTTATTTAAATTATCGAGAGTTATGCAGTACGAAAATGCAATACACGTATGAAGCAGCATATATACATGTATGATGCATATATCAGTTGTTTATTTAAAATGGCAATTGAAAATAGAATGTGTTCTAGTTTTGAGTACAGCTGCTTTTAAATAGAATTATTCAAGTCCTCTCACACAATTTGTGATGTGCGATATCTTCTGTATTTAAAAAAAAGTTAGTAAATACATTCTGAATAAAAGTGTAAGATGGACATCCGTCATTGAGAAATGCTTTCGAAGACACAAAAATGCACCGTGTTGGAGCTTGGTCGCTTTTTCGCTATATTGTCTTCGTATTCACAGCTGACAGTGAAATTGCTTTATTATTGCAGTCAGTAGCATCATCAGTACCGTGACTAGCAGGGATATGTCACCCACAATTGGCCGGAGACAATAACCTTCGTAAAGGATTCTCATCTTTGCACGGTGTGGATGAAACCTCGGTGGCTGATGAAGTCACATGGTAAGAAAAAAGTAGTACTACTGGTGGTTACCTTCTCGAAGGGTCTTAAGTATCTTTACTCCCATAGTTTTTGCCAATCTGCAAATTGAAAAATGTGACTCAAATATAAGTAGTACTTGCACATTACATTTCCGAACATACCAGACTTGATCTTGGTTATTACGGCTCTTGGTTTAACTGATTTTACTTGTAGCCTTTAACCAATTTTTTTTGTGATACATCAGACACTGTGTTTATGTTACCCATAAATAAAACATTTGCTTCAAAAATATACATGCAAACTGTAATATACAAAACATGCCCTATGAACAAATTACATATCCGTTTTATTTTGGCATAATTTAACGAACACAGGAGTACAAGAAATAAGTACTTGAACACCCGAATACATATATTCAGAACCACCATCACCAGGTTGTCCACGCACGGAGAAAGTCAAACTTGACTGTGACGACCAAGCTTGGACAACTCATTTGTACCGACTCTTGCCCCTGCTTCAAGACTATTATATGCCGTGTTAATGACAATGTTAAACACTAAATGGCCAGAATGCGCGGTTTGTTGCTCAATTTGGCAAGTAAATTATTTTACGCACATGTACTAAGGGAGACAAAAGACTAACCTTCATTATTTAACACTAATGTGACGTGGCTGGCACTTATCCATTATATCCTTTTGCACTGTTTGTTGTGTACTTGGAGAAGTCATAGCTATTCAGACTGTGACAATCTTATAATGGCAATCAGATGGCAATTTAATGACTTATGCAAGACCTTGTCCTGCTTCCTGGGATAATTTCGTAAAAATGTGAAATTTATAAGGAGTAAATATACATATATATAGGTAAACCAATTTCATTTCTTCGCTATGTACTGCGTATATGGTGTTCTACACTCTGGCTATGCATATTGCAACATTTTCACCTTCTTGTCTTCTACTTTCAGCTGACGGGATCAAAGCGGTCTTTGGAAAGAATTGCAACCCGACCGTGGTAAAACACGTTTATGGCACTAAGCCACACATTGTAACAAATAAAATGAAAGTATATTTGAACATACTTCCTCGCAATCCATGGCATGTAGGTAGCGAGGTAGACAAGCAGAAGAGGTGGCTGTGAAGAAATCCACACCTCGTCGAGATGATTAGCTATCGCCACTGTCATCAATTCCGCACAACGTGCTGTGGTCATGCGCTGCCCTTTATAGTCGGAATGGACACCATACGCCTGAAAATATCAATAATTAGGGTTTATGATCATACTGCTTTTATCAATTATACTATCACACAACCGAATAAAAGCCCATTTGTGCGGCTCCTGTGCCCGCTTACACTGTTTTCCACTACAATGAAGAGCTGGAACAGCAGTACTCTGTATATGCAACTTATAGGAAAGCATTAGCTGGAGTAAAATACACACTGTCATGTTCCAAAAATGTAAGCAATTGATTTTAAGACAGTTAATCACATCGAAACCTCATTCTTTGTGCAAAATATTAATGTACCGCTTGATTTACAAATAGTGCACGTATGTAGATGATGCGTGACAATTGTTATCTATAATAGAATCTGATTTGCGGGTACTTAACACGGAACACCGTTCATATCTTTCTTTGTATGGACTTTGAGTCTAGGTATATGTCTGTGCGTGTGAGAGAGAGAGAGAGAGAGAGAGAGAGAGAGAGAGAGAGAGAGAGAGAGAGAGAGACAGAGAGAGAGAGAGAGAGAGACAGAGAGAGAGAGAGAGAGACAGACAGAGAGACAGACAGACAGAGACAGACAGACAGAGACAGAGACCGAGGTTATAAACAACCATACGCGCTATATGACAACTGTCAAAGAAAAAAATCTTGTGGGTTCGGGATTCTGCAGCCTTTACTGGTCATGCATATCAGTGATTATCAGAAAGCAAACTTATACATACACCTAGGTCTGCGTAATAAAGACAGAGGAGAGTTTTAAAATTGCTTTCTTCTTAACTTCAACACCCACGGAATGAATATCGACTTCTACATTTAGTGGGTTGGGGTTTGTTTAAATATGATTAAATCGCTGTGACCTTTAACAATAAATAACAGTGATTCTACAAAACACAGAACTTCTGCATGCTCAATTGATGCCTTCCAATTCATGAAGGTTTTTGTTTAGGTTGTATTACTAAAAGACAACTGTACCGCTGCACGGTACCCAATAGTAACCAACTCCCATCTTCGTGTTCAGCAAGTAAAGCTACAATACGTTTAAAGACATGCTTAAGGTTTGGCAAAACATGTGAGAAAACCCAAGATACAGGGCTCATATACTTTGTCATTGTTACTCAAATTTGTCCCGGTTGTAACCATTTTTGGTGGATTGCAGCCACGCTATATATCAATAAGGAACATACAAATCAAGTGCGGGGTTGCCCTTGAACTGCTGCCCTTTGTAAAGAGTGCAACAAACCGTGTGGCCTTTGTAACATCATGCATTAGCTTGCGCTAGAGGGATAAACATCGGGCACCACCCTGTTTGCCAATTGTGTTTTTTCTTTTCAGGAATAAAAATTTTGCTCAAACCAAGCTTCATGAGATGACCCGGAATTGAATCCAAAACGAGACCCATGTCAAGCGGGACTGTTAGCTTCAGAAGGATAGTTCATCAACAATAAGCTGACGACCAAAACGGGAGTCCTTAGAATACCGCAAGAGAAATATTCGTGCGAACCGAATTTGTACTGTATTATGTTGAACACAGCTCTGAAAGCTTGTTGTTTACACGCTGAAGTATGTTATATACCTTATCTGGTTCTCCTGTGATAGCAGCCTTGACCAAGTTAGATTCTACGGGACCAGGACATGCCACAGTAACAGTCACATTGCTGGCGGAACACTCAGCCTCAAAGCTAGCAAACCAACCCTGTGACGGAAAGAAAACGTTCATTCTAAATATTACTGGTTAAGTTAACTTTACGTTAGCAAACCAGATGGAAAATGTTCATTACATATAGGCCTCGCTCAGTCAACATATAAAATAGCAAACCATGCTTTTACACCGCGACATGTTCAATTTAAATAACTGTCCATTCATTCCTGATCACAAATTTGAAAGTTGTTATACAGAATGTTGCTGTTGTGCTGAAATACCCACTCCACATGAATTAATTCCACATTTCCTACATTTCTGGACAGCAGCTTACGATCATACGACGCCAGTTTAAAAAAAGCGACGTGTATGAGAGTTGGCTACTTCTGTCACTCTGTGTAATCTTGCCTAATTGTGTAACATGGTGGTCCTACCTGAAGGGCAAATTTCGAGGCAACATAAGATGCTGACATGGGGCCCGCTGAAAGAAACAAACACACATCATGCAGCTAATATTGATGTTTGCTAACCCAGAAATTTATATTTTCAAAACATATTTAATAGGAAGCAGAGTTTCCATGTGTAAACCCTTTTTGTGCCCCAAATTATCATTATCAACAACAACAACAACAACAACAACAACAACATCATCATTGTCGTCGTCGTTTTCATCATCATCATCGTAATTGTAATAATGATTCCATTAGTAATAATGATAAATATTTAATGATGATGATGATAATAATAATAATAATAATAATAATAATAATACTAACAACAACAACATCATCATTGTCGTCGTTTTCATCATCATCATCGTAATTGTAATAATGATTCCATTAGTAATAATGATAAATATTTAATGATGATGATGATAATAATAATAATAACAACAACAACAACAACAACAACAATAATAATAATAATAATAATAATAATAATAATAATAATAATAATAATAATAATAATAATAATAATAATAATAATAATAATAATTTATTAAAACAAAACTATCCCTCGTACAGCGGGGGCACCAAAGGCTTGGGTTGAGATCTTGGATACATCCATACATGCATAACACAACACGTCCTGAAAGGTAAAACATTTAAAAGCAACCAGCACCAAAAGTCAAGCTTCCCAGGCATGCGTTGACAAAGGAAAATGACAAAGTGTCATGCATACATATGAATGGATATTGAATAACATACGTATATTTGTGCGGGGAATATCTTTCTGCGTATTAGTTGTTTGACTATACAAGTAGAATAAAAATGCCCTGGTTGTAAGTCTTTACTTGGGGTCACCCCCTTACTCCCTTAAATCAACAAAATGCACTCCGATGTAAAATATTTTCAGCTACAACGACTATTTTTCTCGTATATGTACATTTTGAAGGTGAATATTTTATGTTAACAATTAAAATGATTTTTCAACACTATCCCGCGTCATGGACTGGTGGCTCAACAGCCCACATATACCAGACAAATGTGATCTGTCACTCAGTGGAGAAAGAGCTACAGCGAGCGCCTTCAGTTTTGTTTACTCGTATTTCAATGTTTTGATGAATACGAACAAACTCTAAAGCTCGACTTAATTAGATGCTGATTTTGCCCCTCCGAAAACTTTGATGTGGGAATTATTTTACTACTGCAATAGAGTGTTTCCAACATCAGACAGTGTAAGGCAAAATAAGGTACCTATCTTCCCAGCGACGCTACTGTTGACAACAATGTGACCTGACTTCCTGGCGATCATATGTGGAGCCACAGCTTTTGTTAAAGACAACGTCCCAAGGACATTGAGTGCCAGTACTTGCTGGTCCACTTCTATAGGTGTTTCCACTGCCATGGATCTTTGCGTTCGGCCTGCATTGTTAACAAGAATGTCAATCTAAAAGTAAATAGTACACATTTATTGTTAGTTTGAAGATATAGACAAAATTATAGCATATCAAATTCTTTTCTACATTCAGAGATAAATATATGCATTTCGCATCACGTTTTATGAGAAATGAGAATTCCAGCTACATGCATAGATACATACATACATACATACATACACACTAATTCAATCATACATACATATATACGTACATACATACATCATACATACATACATCATACATACATACATCATATATACATACATACATACATACATACATACACACAAACATACATACATACATACATACATACTAATTCAATCATACATACAT
>OZ026615.1:106185185-106195185 GCA_964020975.1 Hermodice carunculata | reverse complement strand
ACTTGTGAGAGTTAACTCGAAATATACACGATAAAAGAGGGGGAAATAGAAATAATTGCAACACAAAGCCTAAAGCACTTAAATTTAAGACTCGGAATTATTCATTGGTGATCGAACGTATACGTATCTGAAATGAAACATCAGTTGTACGGCAACCTGATCACTTGAAGAATTGATTTAAGGCAAGGAGTGTTCAAATCTTTCAAAAATAATATCAGAAAACCCCAGTAAGTTTCACTGCCTTACCACCGTATATCTTCTGACATTGTTGTTTGACTCTCTCCAGCTCCTCCAGTCTCCGGGCAGACAGCACCAGCTTGCACCCGGCAGCAGCCAAGGAATACGCCAGGTGCTCCCCAATACCACTTGACGCCCCCGTGATCCACACAACTTTTCCCCAAAGTGCCTCTGAAACAAATGCTCCCAGTTGTACTTGTGCATCCAAGTACTGAAAGCTACGGAAGCTCATTATTGTCAACCTAACGTCTCTTTTTCTCTTTTTATAACCACATCCTTATTGTTATAACAAGAGAAAAATCCTGTTATTACAACTTGTTTTTTGTTTGGCTCTTGTTTTTGTTTTGTTTTGTTTTGGTTCTTTCTTTTTTTTTTTTTTTTTTGTTTATTGTTTTTTGTTTTGTTTTTTTTTTTATTGCTTTTTTGTTTTTTGTTTTTGTTTTGTTTTTGCATTTTTGGTTATAACAAGGTAAATCTTGTTTTTACGAATTTTGTTCTTGTTATAACAAGAAGAAATCTTGTTATTACGATTTTTTTCATGTTATGACAAGAACAGATCTTGTTGTTACGTTTTTTTTTGTAATGACAGGGGAAGATCTTATTATTACGACTATTTTTGTAATGACGGGAAAAGATCTTGTTATTACGACTTTTTCTTGTTATTACGACTTTTTCTTGTCACAAGAAAAAAATCGTGTTATTACGACGTTTTTTCTTGTTATAACAAAAATCAATCTTGTTATTACCACATTTTTCCTGTTATTACAAGAAAAATCTTGTTATTACGACTTTTTTCTTGGTATTGCAACATAAAATCTTGTTATTACGCCTTTTTTCTTGTTATTGCAAGAACATATCTTGTTATTACGACTTTTTGCTTGTTATACCCAAAAATAATATGGTTATAACAAGAAAAAAAACGAGATTAGGTTGACACCATTCGACATCCGTAGAAGGCAGAATGTCATTGTGATTAAAAAATATATCTACAAACGAATTTGCGCACGTACTGAAGAAATATGGCAGATAAATAATCGAGTTCAGCTTGCCACCGTCATCCTGAAAAAGTAAAGTGCACTTGCAAACCAAACAGTTCCAATCTTCCCCGAATAACGATGGATCTGACGAAGGACTGGAATGAATTATTGGAATTAGAGGGACCATCTACATCAGATCATTGCTATCTTGTTAACAAAAAAAAAAAAAAGAGTTAACACTATTTGGTTCTTTACACAATTACAGATGTACGAAAGCCCATCGTTATCTGTCTTAACCCGACGTCGACTCATCCCGTTACACAACACACTCTTAACCTGACTCACCCCGTTACACAACAACGGCTGCAAGGAAAAGCAGTTATTGTTCTGGTAGTTCGAACGTTGCTGAAGCAAAGTAAAGAAAATGAAATGCAGGATCAATAAATAACCATAAAAACCAACTTTGCGTCATGTGTTTGAATGAATATGCTGCGTACCTTCACGGCCTGAGTTGGTCGCTTGCAGCAAAATTACAAAAAAAAAAAAAAAAAAAAAAAAAAAAAGCAACCAAACTAACAAAAGTCACTTGATTTTCCGGAATGATATTTTCTACTTCTTCCTCTTTCCACCTTATTTTTTATTTCAATGGACAAAGTGTAAATACTACGTTCGGATTATAAATATTATGTTAGTGAAGAGTAATGTACGCTGTCCAGTGTTTTATTCGAGTCAGTGGTACACGGAATATGGACAACGTATTAACTGACCTCTTAACATATCCAAGAAAGCGGTAGAGACGCCACTCCACTCAGTGGATAATTATCATCGTCTAATATTAATCATAATTATCATCATCATCATCATCATCATCATCATCATCATCATCATCATCATCATCATCATCATCATCATCATCATCTTCATCATCATCATCATCATCATCATCATCATCATCATCATTTAATGTCGATGTCTTGAGTGAAGATAAGTAATCTGAACAGTCTTTAAGCTTTACCAAATTCCGTAAACTTACGGTACAATTAAATGCGGCTTTCAATATTAGTGAAATTTATGTGAGGTTTATCCATTGTATTAAATTAGGAATTACAATTGTATTTATTCAACGAACACATAGCCCCCACAGGGTAGTCAGGAACCTCACAGAGTTAAAATAGATGAAAATAAACACATACGAAATGCATTAAAATCATTAATTGTGTGATTTAGAGGGAGCGAAGAGAAATGTATGGTCAGCAGTTATGTAGTAAGCAATTAAACGAATGTTTTGCTACATTATATATATATATATATATATATATATATATACATATATATATATATATATATATATATATATATATATATATATATATATATATATATGTATTTATATATATCGTGTTAAGAAAAATTCTGTTTTGATAAGATGTTCTTGACATAACAGCCAGTGACTTTCATTCTTGTTTGACATGCCTAAACGCACATTTACTCATTATCAAAAAATACTCAAATTTGACAGTATTTTGTCAAATATCACAAACCTGACACATTACGTTGAAACATTGACTCAGGATTGGCAGTGAATTTGAGCTTAATTGTTTGGAGACTTTCAAGGTGAGGAGTAGGTGTCATTATGGAGTTTCTTTTACATTTCTGGTGCAGGATTTCTATTGTGGTAGTTCTTGTTAGTATTTCCCTCGGTTTGTACAGGTGGTCCAGCTGCACCCTTTTTTTTTTTTTTTTACAATCACTTGGACTGAATATAAGGCCCCAGTTTGTTTCTACTCTAGTAACACACTGGCAAGTGGTTTAACTAAGATAAGCTATCCAGCTAGAGAATGTATATATAATGGTTCAGCGGTAAGTCAAGTTGTTCTTATTTGAACTTGTACTATACAAATTTTGTAATTATGTTTTGTTTGAGTAGTATTCTCCTTTCATAATGAAGCTCTGCACTTGCAAACAAAACTTCACTTATTTAGCTAATTCATCATTTGCCACGTTCATATTTATTTATTTTTATGCGGGTTGTCTTTGCAGAATATAAAGCTTAGACAAGGAACTGCTACTCGGAGAGACATGTACGGGTACAGGCTCCGAAACATGTTCTGAGTAGTTACCAGGTGAAGACCCTTTGATTTATTTGGGCTTATACAGCCCATGTCAAAGTAGAACGTGTGCAATGCAATATGGACAATAGTACTTCCATAAGTATATAGGTTAGACAGGGACAGGTTGGCTTATGGGGAGTAAAGAGTTCGAACTGCGGAATAGGGTAACGGCCAATAGGAAGTGGTTCTGGATATATATAAACACACACACACACACACACACACACACACACACACATACATACATATATATATATATATATATATATATATATATATATATATATATATATATATATGTATATATATATACATATATATATATATATATATATATATATATATATATATATATAACTGTTCATTTTCATGCTAAAGAATCATGAAACATTTATCACAAGGTATTCCAGAGTATACTACAATGGGCAAATCTGAGTGGACAAATCAGCTTCTATCACTCCTAAACAGGTTAACCACCTGTCGTCCAACACTGACCAGCTGTTCTCGCTTTGACTCAATGTGTTGCCCTAATTATAAGATCTGTAGCACTATCTCAACAACTGTTTTAGTATAAGTTACACCAAACTGAAAATGTGTATGACAAAGGGATTAAGCATATATGTGACTTGCTAGGTAGAGATGGAACACTTGTGACATTTGCAAGATTTACGCACAAATGTCATCAATCAACAACATTGTTAATGTTCACCAGCCGGATATCTCCCATCCAACTAAGGTGGGAAGAAATCGTAAGAAATCAGGTAAGCCCAGTTCAACTATTATGAAAATGGAAAGAAAATTGACAAACTTGGAGACATTGGTTCGATTTGTTTATCCGTTTTTTTTTTCACTAAAGATCGTGGAAAGTTCGTTACCATTACTAAGAAAATGGAAAGTGGAACTTACGTGTGAAAATAAAGAAGAAGAAAGGTTTACATATTTTAAAAACATTAACTTGGCGACAATTTCCTCAGAAATACGAAGTGTCCAGTTTTGATTTTTATGGTGACTCAATGGTGGCAACCAAAAGTGGGTTTTTTAAAAATCTCGTTATCATGAGTTAAAATCTCATAATTACGAAATAAAATCTTGTAATTGCAAGATAAAAGAAAAACTGTGGTTGGTACCATTGAGCATACTCTGGTGGCTCAATAATGCCAACTAAAGTTTTTTTTTTAGTCTCGTAATTACGAGATTTTATATCATAATTACGAAAAAAACCCTTTTGGTTGGCACCATTGAGCCACCATAGACTTGTACACAGAATTGCATTCACCAAACATGTTCATAAATGAAAAAACAGCAAACAGACAAAACAAAAAACAAAAAAACCCCAAAAAACAACAACAAAAAACAAAAACAAAAACAAAAACAAAAACAAAAAATTTCATAGTGACCAGCTGTGAAGACACTTGTATTTGCACTTTTTTAAACGAATGAAGTGTAGCTCCTCCATTTTTCTGCTGCGCAGATGCTATTCGGTGGTATTAGTCTAAAGGAATCTATAATTTAATGTTTTTACTTGCAAAAAGTTTATATACGCATGCAAGTAAAAGAAAATGTTACGTCTGGCACTGACTTTTTTACCTTAGTAAAAAAAGAATTATTGAATATTGTATCCCAAACACTAGCGTTAATGTGAATAAGCATGATGCAAAATGGCATGAATATAATTCAGAATAGTTGATTGTGAACCCTGAACAAAGGTATTCAGTTTTTTGGTATGCTACTGTAATGTTTCATTTATATAATAACTGAGTTGTATATCACATGATTGCAAGCTTTATTTGTTATAACTTTGCCTTGTATCTTGTATGTACATGTACCTGTTGGATGGAAATAAAACCAATAAAAAACAATAAAAAAAACTGTTCTTGCTTTGACTCAATGGATCAATTCTATGTATTGCCTATGAAGTACAAAAACGCTGCGGGATACAGAGATAGAAGTGTCCGGTGGATCACTGAGAACAGTTAAATAAATTAAATAATTCGAATTCGCCCAGTTACCGAATCAGGCAAGGTTGGGAAAGACGACATATGAAATGTTGTGGGCATCATTGGGGCATTTAATTAAATATATAAAAGGGTTAAATGATTATTTAGAGCTCATAAAGGAGCCAAGGTCAAGTCCGGGTCCTAAAATTTATGCACCGTGAGGTCACGTTGTTAGAAGTTCAGTAAAGATACGTTATTCGTTTATTTATTGAACCTAGAAAATACCACGAAGAGGACGCTACACACGCAAACAAGCGCCACAGACCACAGCAACTTACCAATGCGGAAACCAGTGCGGAAATACCGATGTGTCTCTTGCAATTCCGTAATGTTCAATATTCGCCGCAGAATAAGACCACAAAGCATATTTTTCTGTCACCAACCACCATAAATAAAATATTGCCTTACACGTAGGTTTCCATTTTCATTGTTCCGTTCAGTATTTGCTTGAAATCATCTGCATTTTCTGAATTTTTAACAAATTATGGGAGAAGGTTTTATTCACGCATGGTCGCCAGTAAAATGGAGTGATAGAAAATATTGGACGAGAGCAAAATGCAGCTAAAATCAAGACTTGATCCAGTACTGTGGTTTGTTCATTCTGCCACTGTTTAGCGGGAAAAAAATACCTAAATATGAAAGAGTAAATCTGCAAAAATGTCTTATGTACAAGTTTTTACAGACTGAGAATACACTGTATGCAGCTGAATAAAACCTAGCACAGCTGATTTTTAGTTCAATGGCTACTTTGTCTGTGTGGTACCGCACATTTTTCACCCTGATATGGTCTTTATATTTTTCTCTTGAGTGGCACAATTACATACCGACAAGAGATGGACTGCGAAATTAAAATCACAACCGCCAGAACCTTTTAATTTGAAAGAATTTTTGTTTGTTTGTTATTTTTTTAATTCCAGAAATCGGGATGTTTTCGAGGTTGTTCACAAATATGTCAAATCTGCTGGAGGATATAATGTTTAGCTTTCTTTTTGGCGTCTCGCTGTTCATGATTTCGATTCAAGCAAAATAGCTTATTTATGACATGTAATGAGTTGCCAAATATTCTTATCATTGGATAATTTATATGCAATTACTCATTTTTTTCTTTTCCCTTGCACATTTGTGAGGTCAAATATGTCACCTTTTGTTTATCTGGATATCATTTCTCTCCAGTATAGCTAATTTATGCACAAGAGGTCTTTATATTGACATTTCCTGTTGACCTATTGTTTTTTCAGTAAAGTATGTTTACATAATATATGTTGAAATCAAAGCCACATTTCAAAATAGATTTATAGGTATACTTTGGAGCACGTGACCACACCCTATGCATTTAAACAACAGTGCTACAATGCCAGATAATAGGGGTGATCTGGGTTGGTTTAATTTCTTGACAGAGAGCATTTTGTTCCCATGATGCATGTTTGTGACACCTAGCGATCTGAGAACGATTTTTGGAATTATCATCTTCCAATCTACCTAAAGTATTTATTGTTATCCTTCAATTAATACACACAGGTGTGACAAAATAAAAGTTTAATGCTTATTTGACAGCATATAAAGAGGTTAAATTTATATGTGCGAATTCCCTATTGTAATCTATGGAGAAAAAGTGAGGGTCATGGAAAGTGACCACAAGATGTGGGCGGTCAACCATGAACAAGATTGGCAGCACCACCTTTAGGCGAATTTAGAACTAACCCAGATCTTCTCTATTGTGCTTTGACAGGCTGTCTTAATAATTCTGATGTGAGTGGTAAATTACTGCGATATGGTGAAAGAGTTAAGATATATTTTATTTCCAGCTTAGTCGATTGGGGAAACACGAAACAGTAGCCGTGCCTTTATCCCATCATGAATAAACAAATGACCATTCAGCATCAATTAATTTAGAATTCTACATTTTCGCACAGTTACAATAAAATATAGTTTTCAAAAACTCATATATTATAAAAGAGTATGAATAACGAATAAAACAGAGCTCTTTGTCTTTAATCGTGGAGACCTAAGAATAAACATCTATGCATACAAATGAATATCGATTAATTTCTTTGCTTCTCTCTTTGTCACTCGTTAATAAATGATGCAATTTAAAGTAGATCATAAAAAACAGTTCTGGAAAATTACAAATCTTGTCTGGTCTGACTGTGAAGCGGAGATTGAAACAGGATATGGTGATTTTTTTGCTGGTACTCTACATATCCACAAAACACTATTCATTATGTTACATTACTGCAAGCAGTCATGCAGCCTAATAATAATAATAATTAATAATAATAATTTATTGAAATCTACCCCGTTACACAGGGGGCACCAGCGGACCGGGGTGATCCGCGGTGCGTTCAAGTACAGTGTATGGATCAGTTAATACATATAAAACACAAGTGAAAACTACAAACTAAAACAATAATGTTAAAACGTTAGTTACCAGCAGTTTGTGCATGCTAGACATTTTCTAGTTGTTCACGTCGGTATTTCCAAGCCTCTTTTAAAAATACCCGGCAGACACCATCCATGTTTTCATCACTTAGAAGCATATGTGCTTTTGTGTTGGGGGATGCGTTCACAAAGCTCACCCAAGTAGAAGGGCATACTGATTTAATACATGTTTCCAGGCTCAGAAGACATTTTGTTTGTAGGTCTTGGAGACCTTTACAAGCAAATAAGAAATGTTCCAAGTGTTCTTGCCCATTATTACATAACTTACATTTCCCGTCAGACAATCCCCAACGGGCCAAGTCCGTCTGAAGCCCTAGACAACCTGTGCGAGCTTTAAATTTCAATCTTCTACCTTCAAAGTCATCACAGGAGAAAAGGTACTTTTCTGCTAAAGTAGATTTTTTACAGAATTTATAAAAGGAAAGTGAACTTTTGTCATTTATTTCTTCGAAGAACTTGTTCTTAAAATTATCCAAACTTAATCTGTGGAAAACCGAGGGAAGGTCAACTTTCTTATTTGTAATGCCGTAATCTAAGCCTACGTTAATTAAAATACGTTTAATTTCATTAAAATAATTCCAGCATGATGACTTGTTATTTACAAAATTTGATTCCATGTCATCAAATATTTGCTTACACAACTTTGTATCCGGTACATCATGTCGTAGTCGGTTAAAATACTTAATCCTCAGTTTATCCAGGACCAGCCCACACGGTAGCCAGCCAAGTTCGCCCAATGCAGCAGTAATAGAAGGAGTACCTTTGATACGTAATATAGCTCGTGCAGCTGCATAGACTGAATAGATGACGTACTTGTCTTGGAGTTACAGAGCCATACTGCACATCCATGAGAAACTAATGGCATCAGAACACTTTTCCATAGACTGTCGCCAAAAGTAACCCGGTTTACATTCTCGTGTGATGCAAGGATGCTACACATGTATACTACTAATTTAGACATTTTAGGCTTCAGATACGTACCAATATGTTTAGCGTCTGAAAGTGATTGACAAAATTGAATACCAAGATATTTGTACATGTTGCACTCTTGAAGGAGCGTGTCGCCCAATAACCATATTCTTTTATTGTCTAACCTCTTACCAATAACCATGACCTTAGATTTAGCTCCATTAAATTTCATTCCCCATTTAAGTGCAAACGAGTTAACTACTTCGAGCATTCGTTTAAGTTGATCTTGGTTTTCAGCGAGGAGTACTGTGTCGTCAGCGTAAAGTAGTGCTGGCAAGATCCGGTTTTTATATTGAATTCCCAGCATTTCGTCTCTTAACATATTGATTAGGTCATTCATTACGACTGAGAACAACGTAGGGGATAAAATACATCCCTGCTTAACACCATTCACGACATTAAACCAATCAGACTCGACAGGGCCAAAGATAACCTTATTTTCAACTCTTTCATATAATGCTCTCATAAGCCGCCATGCCTTGCCCTGGATTCCGATGTTCCAAAGTTCACAGCCTATAACAGTGCGTGCGCATCCAAGTGTCATGAATCTCTAATGCCATATTCCTCCCAAAAATAATCCCTAGTATGAATGGCAATTGCATTACCTTTTTTGTAAATGTTCACAAAGATTCAGTATTTTTCAGATTGTCTTCAAATTTAAATAACGGAACAGAAATAGCTTTTTTGTTAGGACGTACAGAAAATTAAGGGATTGTTGAATGAGATTATTCTTATAACCTGTTTCCATCGCACCTGTGATTAATCCTTCTACATTATATATCACATCGTACTTCGTAGGTTTGAGTTTTCAGTCATAAATATTGAGTATTGCATTTTACGCTCTGTCTCATTTAACCTGGACTGGGCTATAAGAGACATTTATCATTATGATAATAATGATGATGATGATATGATAATAAAATCAACTATGGTGATAATGATGTTCATTATTAGGTCCTGGCATCCTTTCCAGCTTGACGTTAAAGACAATTGTAGCACAGTATTTGGATAGAATGAACATGACTAAGTGAGACAGTATGGACATGAAACAGTCAAACATTAATTAATTCGAACCTTGTTACCCGAAAAACGGCCCTCCAAGCCTCACAAATTCTTGATGATTTGGCACCGATTCATGATGAAAAGTTACAAATGGGCTTCAAGAAGAGTTGTTCCCAACAGTAAAGCCAAAGCGTATAGAGGCCATCTTCATATGTCTTAACTAGAATTCTCACCAAAACGTTTTCCAGTGACAAGAAGATAAATTATA
>OZ026615.1:106082685-106180185 GCA_964020975.1 Hermodice carunculata | reverse complement strand
ACTACATCTCCTTTCCAAGAACTCAACCAGGAAGCCCTTTATCAGCCAATCCTTAATCTTTTTCCTTGTATCTTCGCTTTCGGCCCCATCACAAGCTAATCTATCACTTTCGGCAATATTTCGAACTTGATCTATATTTACACACGCCTCATCCCTTGGAATGGCAATCTTGAGCCCTTACTTCCACCCCCAACACCTTCCCAACATATGCATATATAATATCACATATTATGTTCAATGTTATCACATTAGGATTCATAATAAATACGATTTTTATAGTGATGTTAGATTCCTCATTGCTGTGTTTTTCGCGTCTGTTGATTTATAACTTTTTACACCAAAACACCATTGAAGGCATGCATTATGAGACATATCCATTTTTACAGATAGTTTTTCAATTGATACGATTTTTAAAAAATATGTTGAAGTGTTCGATGCTTTGCTGTTTGTTGTGTATATATGTATGTGTGTATATGCGTATGAATGATTAAGGATTATTTTTTTTTTTTTTTGGACAAAGAAATAACATTTTGGTATGTTCAAATTTAACCAGTTGACAGGAAATGAAAGGGATATATACATTCAAAGTACAAGAATGAAAATCACTTTGCATCACAACGATTTGTCAGGATGACCCCAATTAAGGAATATGTTCCGCTATCATAAGGCCACCTATCAACTAATTCTATCTGATTCATAGAGTGCATCACATCAGTTCGGTTTAAGAAAATGTAACAAAAACTGATGAGTAAAGATATGTACTAGATATCTGACTACCATAAGTAAAGATATGTACTAGATATCAGACTACCATGAGTAAAGACATGTACTAGATATTAGACTATCATGAGTAAAGATATGTACTAGATATCAGACTATCATGAGTAAAGATATGTACTAGATATTGGACTACAATGGGTAAAGATATGTGCTAGATATTAGACTATCATGAGTCAAGATATGTACTAGATATCAGACTATCATGAGTAAAGATATGTATTAGATATTAGACTATTACTATCGTGAGTAAAGATATGTACTAGATATCAGACTAGCATGAGTAAAGATATGTACTAGATATTAGACTATCATTAGGAAAGATATGTATTAGATATAAGACTATCATGAGTAAAGATATGTACTAGATATCAGACTATCATGAGTAAAGATATGTACTAGATATCAGACTATCATGAGTAAAGATATGTACTAGATATTAGACTACCATGAGTATAGATATGTACTACATATAAGACTATCATGAGTAAAGGTATGTCCTAGATATTAGACTACCATGAGTAAAGATATGTACTAGATATCAGACTATCATGAGTAAAGATATGTCCTAGATATTAGACTATCATGAGTAAAGATACGTATTAGATATCAGACTATCATGAGTAAAAATATGTACTAGATATCAGAGCACCATGAGTAAAGATATGTACTAGATATCAGACTATCATGAGTAAAAGTATGTACTAGATATGAGACTATCATGAGTAAAGATATATACTAGATATGAGACTATCATGAGTAAAGATATATACTAGATATGAGACTATCATGAGTAAAGATATGTACTAGATATCAGACTATCATGAGTAAAGATATGTTCTAGATATTGGACTATCATGAGTAAAGATGTGTACTTGATATCAGACTATCATGAGTAAAGATATGTACTAGATATGAGACTATCATGCAGGGCCCACTTTATTATTACAAATGTAACAATTTGCGACTGCAACTGCAAAACTCGAGGTACTTATTAAGAAAGTAATCTTGAATATATATGGAAAAACCATGATATTAATGTGTGTAAATTATATCGGTGATACGTGGTGACATTTCTTTAAGTAAATTTGCTAAATAATATCTAATTGAATTTTTACGTAACATGTCTTTTTGAAGAAGTCCAAAACCCAACTTAGTCTTCTGAACACCTTAACAGAAACCTCTCCATAATTTGGCATTGGGAGAAAGCTATGGCGTATCACCGTCAATACCCTTAAATCCTTGCGTGTTATTTTTTCTATAATGCCCATCAAACCTCACCATCACATGGGAATCACGTTTCCTTGAGATTGACACTTACATTAACCTTTGGTATTTCTCTAAGTCAAAACCTATCTAATCATGCTCATGTAACTTGCATCACTACCAAAGCTAGTTCAAAGATTGGACCTTTCTGTAGGCTTAAATGTAAACTGTAACAGAAGGCCGTAGTGTAACTTTAATGTGCTATGATTGGACCAATTTTCGAATATGGCTGAGTCATCTGTGGTCAAGGTATCAAACCTTCTACAAGCTCTGCAATATGAGTCTTTAAAATATGTACAGAGGCATCACGGCACAGTTGGCACATAAATCTCTGACAGGAACTTGGTTAGTCAACTCTGGCCTGCAGGTATAAATATTTCAAATTACTACTCTTGTCTCGGATGCATTACATTTTAACACAAGTCTATCTTTCCAGTCTCATTCCCCCTAGTCCTACTGCTGAGCCATCTTGCCAAAGCAGCTTTATGCGTCCCACTTTTGTTAACCCAAACGATTCAAAATATTCTCCATGATTCTATGTATCAATGGAATAACCTTCCATCTGACACAAAAGATTCCATTTCTCGTCAAATCTTAAAATCAAACCTAAAATAGTTCAGATAAAACAACCCATATTAATAGATTTCACCTCAACAATGACAGCAAAGTGATTCAAGATTTACCAAAGTATCAACAATTATCTTTCAATACCAATGCGAAGAAAAAAATAAATTCTGGATTGCAAGTGATGCAGGCAGTCACCAATAGTTCAGAAAAACATTACAGACATATTCATACATTTTAATCAAACAATGACACCAAAGAGGGGCGAGAGCTACGAAAGCATCAAAATTTATTTTCCAATACCAATGTGAAGAAACATAACTTAAAGCTAACATGCTGCCGGGGGATCATGTCCCTAACTTTTTTATTTTCTTGGGCATAAATTTGCCAATATTTACCACACCTAACTGCGCTTTAGTTTCTCTAAATTCAATTATGATCTATCACACACCTTAAATGCTCTTGTTCCTATCATATTAAAGATATTGGTCACATTTTACTTGACTGCCCAAATTACCTTCTCCATAGAAAAGAATTTCGTGTTGATGGTATTTATTTATTTATTTAAGAATCTACCCCTTTACACCGGGGCACCAGCGAGAAGGGCAGAACTCGTGGTGCATCTGAAACACAGAATTTTCACAGTTTGCATAAAACATATATTGAGAAGTCAAAAAGACACCCATTCACAAACAAGTGTCACGTGGAGCGTCACTGCTTGCGCCCGCATTCAATAGATATAAAAACATACATACATGTCTATTTACAGCTGCTATTTACAACGTACAAAAATAAATAACTTCACATATCCCTGCCCTACAACACGGTGCGGGGCATGAACAGTTGGGTCAGACTGGGGGTCACTGATTGACTGCCTCCTAAAGTGCCAAGCTTTAACTAAAAAATCTTTAGAGATACGATCAAAAGCGTCGCTAATCTCAGGGCCAAATTCGTAGAGATGCTTACCAAGGAGCCAACAAACTTATTATTCAAGGAAGAGGCCGAAAAACGTTGCCAAACGTGGTCAAAATATTGCGTTCTGCACTCTCTTTCTAAACATTCATACATTTCTGATTGTATTTGATTGAGTGCTGGACATAAAAATAAAAGTGGGGTAAATCTTCCTCAGCACTGTTGCACAAAACACATTTACCATCAGAAATATTCCATCTTTTCAAGTCTTCGCCTAAACCCAAACATCCTGTTCTGGCCAGAAATTTCAATCTTACACACCCAAATGATATCATTTCCTTGATTGGTTCTGGTTTTCACCGCAGCCTTATAACTCATCTCGCAAGTGACAAATTTAAATTTTCGGACAGTGACGAATGATCAAATGATATAAATAATCACATTTTGTAAGAAATCCAGAAATGAATGCTAGATTTGTTATTTATTAAGAGCATCATATTGAATCGCATTTAACACAAGCGTGTTTGTTTATGTGATTGGGTTACTCCTTACCTGCATTTCATTCCACTCACAAGTAGAGTTAGTTAGGAACATAGTTTGTATTGTTCTGTGCGTTGCTGTACATATGAAGTGTGCTTCTCCATGTCTGGAGAACCTGTTGTAATGAGTCTTTGTTCTACCACAGCGTGATCCAGTTGTGCAATAAATATGTTTAAAATTAAAAAAAAAAAATCAAATTAATAATGTTAACCAAATTCTTGCTGTATTTATTGAAGGCCAATAGAGTCAAGAAAAACAGAATGTCAATTCTAAAATATCAATGTTTATTAAGCTAATTAACAACACATTTTTAAGAAAGTAACACATGGACATGCTTTCAATAGTTACACTTAGAATAAAAAATGGTCACGTGTGCATATAAATACTCTAAATGCCATGTTTAATATGTCAAGCCGTAGTAATATGCAACCAAATTTTATATATTTAAAACTTGAATTACAGATATTTATAAATAAAATTGAATATCATTAAAGATGGCCAAAATGAATTATAATCTCTTTGATTGATTTTTAAATATCTAATTGAATTATAGATATTCACAATATTGCCATCTTTCAAGATATCTAAAATGGATTTTTAGACATCTATAATTAATTTCTCAGATATCTATGACCTTTTTGATATCTGTAAACGGTTTTAGATGTTTATAATTCGACTATCTTCGAAGATATTTTGAAGTTATTTAACTAGCTATCTTTAAAGACGGTGGATTTTCAATACCCTGAAAATATGTCATCCTATCTTACTTGCATACAGTCTCGGCGCCAAAACTTGGCCTGCTTTGCATCTAATATGGTAAAAAGAATTGGCGCCTATGCCAAGACAGTTGCCTAATTGTTCGTTTATTCTAAACAAACGTATAGAGGACCACAACATGGCTCATGTCACCCATGATTCCTATTCCTGGGTTCGAAATATCCGGTATCGCTCGCAAAAAAGCGATAAAAAAATTGCTGGGATGCAGTAATTAATCTGCAGTGTAAATGCCTCAACACTAAATTTCTTTCCCAAAAATGGGAAAACTTTAAGTATGTGATGTCTATCATTATTATCGTTTTGACGACCGATCGTAAAATATTTTGTTACTACGATCATTTTTCTTCGATGATTACGACACAACATCAATTCAATAAAAAACTTAGAGGGTTTCTGAAAGTGCTGGATAAAAAAAGTATTTCGAGAATTACCCGCCAAAATTAGCGGCATGAAAAGTTACTAGTGCTGTTTACTGGCGCCCCATTTGTAGATTTAATCACATGTACCTCAATGGCCAATGAAATGCGCATTACATGCAACGTGTGCTTAAAAAGGAGATGTGGTTGAGAGAGAAGCCGAAAAGTTCTCGTGCAAGCTAGTGGAATCAGAAACTAAATTTTGATATTGATGCTTCAAAAAAAGGATTAGATATAATTAATTTTGAACACAGGATAAGAGAAGATGAAAAACCCATGGCGGAATGCAAGTAAAGTATCCAGACTGAGACGGTGACAAAGTCCCAGTTTTATTTACGTAAAACACGCTTGTTGATGAACATCTCAATAAAGATAAGGCATGGCACATTATGAGAACAAACAACTAAAATTAATGTCGAGGCTTGATCAAAATGCTCGAATGGAACAATTCTATAACACAAAACAAAATAGGAGTGAAAATTCATAATAGAAAGAAAAAAAAAGGTGGACACTTACATTGGGGCGACCTCCGGTCAGCCGCGTACGGTAATCACACTGCAAAGAGTGATGTGCTCCTGTTGTACCTGGGCACGACCTTTGCTCAGATACATGTCAGTAATTAGGACGCCATCCTAACTCAAATGTCAGAATATAGGGCAACATTATTCTTGAATTTGAAAAGCAGTACTACTTTTCTCAATTGTATTAACTTTCCATCCACTTTCTAGTGGTCTTATTGCCGATACATATGTACTCCCCTTCCCCCCAGCAGCTTTCGATGTTCCCCTTTCCCGTCTCCACCGTATATTTTTTATCTAACCCTTTTCTATGTGTTCTCCTTATAATGAAATGTTGAGTCTTTACTGACCAGGTAACAATGCCACTAATTTCTTGTTATCTGTTCCCTGATCAGCCGTGCAGATTTACTAATCGTAGTGAAATATTTACCCCTTTCTTATTGATTCATTCATCGTTCGCTTTACTCCTTCCCCGTTGGTTCACAGCATTGCAAATACGCATTTTCATGACTTTCTGTGCTACTAAGCTACCTTTCCCCTTCTCGCCCATATAGCATTATCGATCCAGGTGAAATGTTTCCAGTCGCTCTTTTTATTCGCAGTCTTCATCGAGCCTGTGACCACTTGACACGGCAAGAATTAGTCATTACCATTCGAGTAAAGTAGTACTACTTTTGATTTGGAAATAACAATTTTGTCCTGGATGTTCATTCAAATTTCAAACGTTAGTCGTTGTCAGCATTTAGGACAACACATTTTTTTATTAAAAAGTCTCAAACTGAAGTAGTTCTACTTTCCAGTTCCAAATGGTCTCAATGCCGATGAAATATTTACCCACTTACTAGAACCCCTGCAGCACCTATCGGATGTTCCCCTCCCCCCCCCCCCCCCAACGCACATTCCATTCGCATTTCAAAACTTCAAAATATGGGGTTTTGCGTGTCTCTTTTCCAAGTATTCGACTTGTCGATTAAATGTTGAAAATAAAAACGCCGCCCTAGATGTTGACCCAAATGTGTATTTTCACAACCAACACAGTCAGCATTGAGTTTGGATCAAAATTGGGACCATAAAATATTATAGGGTGACTATTGAAAAAAAAACAAACAACAAAACAAACAACAAAAAACCTATTTAGTAATTGGTCTCACATTTTTGCACCCAAGTTGATAAACATAAGTTGTCCGTATCACTGGGAAGTCCAGCAAAAGATTACATTCCAGGAACAGTTTGAATATAGGTTGTCTCGAATTGTTGCATGTACGCTGGGTAAGTTTATGAATCGTCCTAATTCGGAATTTGTTTCTATGTGACAATAGTAGGCATGCTTTGATTGCTGCAATAAAGTCGTCACTGTTTCCAGCGGCAGGAATACGTGCAAGTGCCTTGCGACACACAACTCGTACTTTTTCGCGCCAATCTAGGTTGAGAAACGCTGGCTGTCAGGTTAAACACATACTTTAGACATCCACTTTTTATTTTACAAAATAATACATAAATGCCTTTATGGATACCTATCAAACCTTTGCACCCCCATCCCCAATCACTGAACCAGTCACGCGTCTGTTCTCGCATTGAGGAAATATCATGTACGTGTAGAAGCCAACAAAGCAGCAATTCTTATCTGTCGTTCACTATTAAATTATGGAACGATCTGCCAGTATACATTCGACAGTCTCCCGCTCTGTCTCTTCAAATCTAAACAAAAATGCCTTATGTTTTGATATAAATCCGCTTACACATGTACTTTTCACACGGACAACGCTTCCTTAATGGATGCAAAACAAAATAAAACTAGAGTGACTTCGGATAGAAGTGTAGTGTAAGCAGGTTAAGCATTAATAGTGACGTCATATGTCCATGGGACCCTTCCAGTCGAGAATACTAACAGCTTTACCATCATTTGCCCACGATAAACTAGCCAACCTTCTCCCTTTAAAAAATTAACTTTATTTTTGACATCTGCATTCCACCCATCCTTTCTCAATTGTATATATCGAAACTTTATACCTAATATTAAGCTCAGAGAAAGTTCTGATTTGTACTTAAAAACCAATCAAGCAGTATTCGCCGTGCTAAAAAATTACATTTCAGAAAATACAGCAAACATTTGTTTATTTTTTAATTCGAATATTTATCATGTGTGTGCAAAGCACTGTTAATTTTTTTTCCTTTTGCCTTCTGTTGTACCACATAATCTTCCTTTGTCCTGTGTATATTGCAAATATACTATGTGCGTCGTATGTGTCTGTAGAGCGTCTGGAGCAGCTTCATAAACTTCGACGTTATCTATGTTTAACAAATATGATTATAATATAATGAGCGTATAACGCATCAAATTAACTGTTTCAGGCTTGAGCTAGTTGCAGGAATCCGTTGGAATTTTTAGGGTTTATATGGCATGGCTTTTATTGTGGCCGGGTCAGTACCTACAACTTGACATTGACCCAACAAATATAGATAAATGTTGGTTTTATGATGGGACATTTGCGATCGCCAAGACCTCTCCCTTTAACCCTTTTAGAAGTCCATTGGTGACATCAATGCTCCGGCTCAGCTATATTGCCAAAGAATGACGAGGTGCATTAGAAGCAGTTGTAGTTTTAGTGAGTAAAAGTTTTACCTTCATTTTTTATTTGCAATTTTCCTCACAATGCAATGTAAATATAAATGATTAATTTTAGTTTAATTACCGTGGTATCACTTTTTTGCGGACGATTGTAATGGTTCGGAATCAAAATTTGACACAAATGATTTATTCCTCGGTACTTGACCTATACTAATATAACTATTCGCATCATGCAGCCATGGCCTTGCTTTCATTTTAACATGTATGCGAGCAACACGCGTATAACTCAGTTGATATCAGTACTGCATGGTTCCCCTATTTCGCCAACACACTGTACAAGCAGAGCCCCACCTTGGCAGGTTAGGAGGCTATTGGCACATGTCACTTTTCTTCATACTGAGCAATTATAGCTGTTATATCTAATAATCGCATTGTTTGTAAAGGGTTAAAGGACCCCGGCCTCTATTCAGTACGCAAGACAGCAGACAAGAATGAGTCTTTCCAGAACCGTGACCGAGAAAGGTTTTGACCCTCAATACGTTTTTTTTCTGTATTGTCTATTAAAACAAGCTTACAACTATCTTTATAGGCAGAATGAGCGGTTATTGCATTTGGGGAATATACTCAAGCAGAAAAGATGCATTGCCATTAGAAATAGAGTGGTAATGCACTCAAATATCCTACATATACACTTAACGATACAGGTTTCCGGGGCAAACGGTTCATTTTCTCTGTTGTTTGATTCCGTGTCTGATGTAATCAGTCATCTGACACCTTTAAAGGAAACTAGATGGTGTCATTGTAAGGAGTGGTCACTGTATTACAGTAATATTCAATGGAATGTAATGGATGTAGATTGGGAAATAAGAGATAATGGAAGTACAGCCTATCTATATTGCATATTGTCATAGTCTACCCCACGTTTACCGTAATCTCACTTCACAAATTAACTTTTAAAACTTTGCTTCTGCTTGCACTCTCCGTCATGATGTCAATTCATGTGCCGGCATCCACAGAAAAGAGAAGAAATGAAATAATTTCATGGGTAGATCAGATGGAATGATACACGACAGAGGATGGACCTCTCAGTAGAATTCGTATGTGATGCTGTCGTTTCTCACATCGCCGACAGAGTTGTATACCCTGATACGCTATATCAAGAAAGCCTCCCTTCCCACACACACACATTTAATCTTCAGTCTTGAAGTACTTTTAGCGCTGCGTTTTGAAGTGTGAGTGATCTCTCAACACACACACACGTCCCGGCATGGTACATTCCAACCATGTTGTCGCTATATTTCTATGAAGAACCAACTTTGTTGATGAAGGGTACACATATTTGACTATTTTTATGCAAACTTATATCTTCAAAAGATTACACTTAGGCGACGATATATTTCCTGTTGTTGTGAATCTGAACACTATGGTTCAGATAAAGTCCCAGGTCATTTATGGGAAGGATCCAGGTAAGTAGTATACGTACTTGCTACATTCCCTGTTAGCATGCTCCGAGTTTGAATCTATATGTGAAAAATAGGAGGCACGTTTCATATGCGGCGTGTTGAACATTTGAAAGAACACTTCACTAGGATACTGATTTTTTAGACCAGCTAGGGCAAGGAAAAAAGTTGCCTTTGCTTACCGACTTGTAAACAGTCAAGAATTGTACATTCCAATGAGCAAGAATCACTTCACCCGTACAAGACAGCTCGTCCGTGCCCAGCTGTAACATCAATATTTCCACGCATCACGCTAAAGTAGGTTTATATATTATCATATGGCAGCGTTTCACAAAATGCTGTTATGCGGCAATGTTTCGCTCACTCGTTCTGCTATATGGCATCCAGTGCTCGTTGATATACTTCATATCGTCAACAAAGCATGCTATAATCTATCATATATATATATATATATATATATATATATATATATATATATATATATATATATATATATATATACATACATATATATATATATATATACATACATACATACATACATACATACATACATACATATTGGGAGAAGCACTAAAGAGATTAAAATACAACCATCAACTAAAGCGGCGATGTGGCGTTTTCCAAGTCTCCTTGTCTCCTTGTCTCCTTGTCTCCTTGTTGTTGCTTTGGTTTCTTCAAAAATTGTGAGCTGTTTTTCTTAATTTTTATTTTTGGCGAGCTTAGGCCTGATCTGAACTGAACATTTTTCCTAAGGTGGAAAGGTGAAATACATACAAATGTGACGATCATTTGCAGTGCATTCCAGCAGGAACAGTTTTGGAAACTGACAGCGAACTTCTGTGGGGTTAATGCGAAAGTACCCTTTGTGGTTTTATGTGTGTGTGGGTTGGTAGGTGGGTGAGGGTTTTTTTTTTTTGTTTTTTTTTTTTTTGTTTTTTTTGCTTTTTTGTTTTTTTGTTTTTGTTTTGTTTTTTTTTTGTTTTTGTTTGTTTGTTTTTTTTGTTTTGTTTTGTTTTTTTGATTGTTTTTTAGATTCGTTGCAGCGATGTATTCCCCAGTTGAATACGTGGGTTTTTACCATTGCTTATTGTTTTATCTTTCTATGCAATAATCGGGTCTAAATTCTAGAACTTATACCTAATTATTTAACGCATATATTTTAGAGTATCGCAAGTTAAAACGTGCTCAAGTGCTCACTAGTAGTATTGGGGACCAGCATCCCCAAGGCATATTGCTGGCTGCAAGCCATGTGATTACCAAATCAGTCGTGTCATGCGTTTGGGAAAAATGGTGGATGATGATTCATGAAGCAAATGGTCGGCTGCAGCACATAACAAAAGAAACTCCCACACATAAGTTTTTAAAAGTGCATTTTTTGCTTATGTTGACGCATTGATGGTTTCAAGGCCCAGTATTAGCATTATAGCATATGAAGCAATCTTGTTCAAAAGGGTAACATTTGACAGTGCCCCCTAGCGGCATCTTTAGAAACTTTATTCTCTTTTTGATATGCAGAAATGGTAGTTTTAAGCCCTTGCTGTGTTTTTTATTGCAAAACAAACATTTTAGTATTGTTGCACATTAAAAATCCTAATGTTGGCATCTCCATTAATTTCCATAGCTGCATTTTCGAACTGGTATAAAACATGGTGTATTTTGGCACATTTGTGGTTATAAAATATGTGTTTTTGTGCCATCTTGTTTCTGCGCATATGTCAAAATGGATGTCATCTTGCACGTTCCTCACATTTTAAGTGTGTGCAAATGTTTCAGAGAGACGCTACTGTTCTTTGCGTGTAAAAACATGCCTTTTGCATATTTTTACCACCTTAGTTACATTTTAAACGAATTACGTTTAAAATGTTTTCCATACAAAACGCTGTGCCTTGAGTGGCGAGATTAAAATATAAATCTTAAGAGAATTTCTAATTACAATTGATTTTCAAGGTTTTACTCCAACTTTTATGACTTGCGAAAATAGCTGTAAGTTTGTTTCTAACCAGCATAGTATAATAGAGTTTGCATGAAAATTGTCTTGAGAACGAGTATACTATCATATAAAGGAGTTATATAACAGGTCTGAGGCAGTGTGTCCTAGTAGAAGGGTCTCACTCTGGATGGAATTCTGTCGTATCTGGTGTTCCACAGGGTTCTATTTTAGGACCTTTCCTGTTTTTACTATATATTAACGACATGCCCCTCACTCTCTCAGACAGCACAACCATGTTCCTCTTTGCAGACGATTCCAAATGCTCTCGGAAAATTCATTCGGAAGCTGATGCACGTGTACTGCAAAATGATATAGAGAAACTAGTCTCTTGGAGTAAATCATGGGGTATAAAGATCAACGCTAACAAATACAGCAACCTTACTGTCAGCAGGTCCCACGCTCCTGTTGTTTTTACCTACACTCTGAACGATAACCCACCAAATCGGGTATCCTCCCAAAATGACCTTGGCTACGAATTATACACTTCCCTCAACTGGTCAAAGCATGTTGCCAAGTGTTGCATTAAAGCTTACCGTGCCCTTGGTGTAATAAAAAGAACATGCGGGTACAAAGCTCCCCCTGAAGCAACTAAAAGACTCTACATTGCTTTAGCGCGGAGTCATCTTGAATATGGCACGGTTGTGTGGAGTGTTACTAGCAAGAAAAATTTAATGGGGCTTGGAAAATATTCAAAGAAGAGCGACCAGATCCATCCTGTGGTCTCCCTTCTCTGAATCGTACGAGTCACGCCTTGCCAAATGTAATCTACTCCCATTATCTTATGGGCGTGAACAACTGGATCTTGTGTTTTTGTACAAATGTGTTAATGGTTGTTACGAGGTAGATTTCTTTAATATGTTCCCCATTCAAACAGACTTGAGAAATTTACGTACTTCCGACAATAGTCTACATTTCAAAATAACCAAAGGTAAAACAGAAACGTTCCGTTTTCCTGTGTAAATCGCTCTATATACACTTGGAACATCTTACCCTCCCATATCCGTGATTCTCAAACCATCTTTATTTTGAAAATTAGACTGAATAATTACTACAGCAAGTTGCAAAAAGAGTATTTTGACTCGTTCAATACGTGTACATAGCAGGTGTTTCTGTCCAAAATGCAGGTAACAGATTATTGTGATCCACTGCGTACGATTTTTGTAAACTTTTTAAAAGTATAAATAATACTAAGTATCTTAATTTGACAAATTATTTTACATGAGATAGTCTGCTCGAGCTCTTTATATTTGTGTTTTAAACGCGGATATTTGTTTTATCGTCATTGACCTTTTTAATCAATCATCACAATTATTATCCAGTGATAGATGTACTCACCTTTTTCTCCAATCGTAGATGGGGAGTCAACTTGTATGGGTGTAATCACCTGTTTTGACTCTTCCAAGGCGGCAGTATTTTTGTTTTAATGTGTTGTGATGTTTCATTTTCCTTTCATATTGATGTACTGCTGATTGAAGCTCAATAAATTAACAGTAAAGTAAAGGATATTTTGAACCACGATTGCATGTGGAGAAATACTATTAACTTAACCATCTTTTTACTGTATATATGTAAATATACATCAGCTGTTTAATATATAATAATTGCATTTGTGATGTGGGATAGAGACCGAGTCCGTCCTTCCTGAAAACACTATATGCTGTCTTACTAATCTATTCAGTTTGAAAGTCTGACTGAATATCAGCTGGTACTCAGTGTGCTGTGGACAGGCCTATAATTTCTGTATGTTCACCAAAAATGGATTTATCCAGCTATACTCCATCACATGTTGTAAGTTTTCTACATCAAAAGAATCCCTTTTATTTCTTGTAGGCTGAAGACAAGCAAAAGGGAGACCAGAACTGTTGAGTTGAAGCATATATCTTATTCTTAGATGGTGAAGAAAGATGGCACTGGACTCTGCAGTTAATTAGTACTGTGTTATTGGCGCCTGGTTTCAGACTTAAACCGTTTGCTCCACAAGAGGTCTATATAACGTTAATCATAGTCACCTCAATTGCTTGATCAACTGGAATTTTACGAAATGGATTTTGTTCACCAAGCTGCACAGAAAATCTACCTGAAACAAGGCAATCTTGTACCTCAATACGATCGTTATGCAAGGTTGTCATCTTTGCAATATCAGGTGGGAGCTAGTGTGCATTAGTTGGATTATCATACGAAAATCATGATGGACTGAAGAGAGAAGCTCCAGGTGCTTTCATTGGAAGGTCGCATTAACCCAAACACAATTTCCACTATGTGCACATATGACCTCTATAGTGATGACACGTTTCCATTCCCATTCTACAATGGTCAAGGTACGAGTCAAAGAGCTCAATGGCATGGAAACATGATGGATCATTCATTGGTTTGAGAAATGCCACTTGGCCAAGGTTGTCAAACATATTCTGAATGCAAGTTGTCAAGGTATTAAGTTCTTGCCTATGCTTGCCATGACGCGCTTTTGTCCATGCACCAAAATCGTTGCAGGCCAGGCACACCAAATCTTCCTTGAAGTAAGGTGTTAACTTACCAAGTAAATTTATTTAGGTGGCCCATGCGAGAGCGGATGTTTTCATCCTTAGCTGGGTCATCCTGACTATCTGTTCTCTGTGGTAATAATGTACTAATGTACTATTGCTCCTATTTTTTTTTTTTTTTTGCATTTGTATATATTTATTTCTGTCATTATTACCTAACAATTGAAATGTACTAAATATATTGTCGAATAAAAGAATCTGAATCTGAATCTGAATCTGAATCTGAATCTTGAGGATCTTGTGCAGTTGAACTGCACGTTTGTGCCTGAGACCTTATGTAATACCTGCAACATATCCCTCCGCAATTACCTCTGATCCAAGGCAAAGAGCTGTAAGACCGGTTTGTTGAAATCACTTTCCAAACATCCTGAAGACAGCGCAGATTGTATGAAAGGTTCTGAGACAAGGTATGATATTTTTGAATCTGTATGCTTATAAATTATTTTAGTCACCTGAACATACGAGCCCTGCCCAAAGGCAACAACCATACTAGGTAGTTGTAAGGTGTTCACAATAGCAATAGACTGCTTTAGAACTACATGGACAGTGGCCATCTCTGTAGCTGGAACATTTATAGTGGGTAGGTATCCCTGTGAATCTTTAGTTGCCGACCTACCCTTTCTCTCTTGAATTGTGAAATCAATCTATGCACTATCTGTTTCGTTGGAAATGCAACGGAGTCCAGCCAGTGGTCAAGGTTAGTGTGTGAGACGTGAAGCTTTGGTAGCACACCTGGACATATTGCCTTGGTAAAGGACCAACATACTGCCTGAAATGTAGGGTGGCAGGTATGTTTTTGTTGGCTCTATACTTCTCTGTTTATCCCGAGAAATAGCACAATTTGTACAGGTAAGGGGCCATACATTTTTGCAAGCACAACAATACCATTCATCATTTGAAATGTCCCTTCATCTGATAGTGTTTCCTCAAGTCTATCGATGTTATGTCGTCTACAGTGGTAGGTACATGTGGCTGGATTTCTGGGGTAACGGAACATTCTCATCAAGTAAAGTAGCTAACTTGCTTAGAAGCATTGCTGTGTGAAGTTCCTTTGGTCGGGGATATGATACTCCATGGCCACAGTGATCCTGTATCTTTATCAAAGTGACATTGTTTGTCCCATATTAACAGGACGTTCGACAATAATATGCTTTACTGTTTTATACTTTGCACAAGTCACTGCATAAGGTCGATCTTCACCAAAAAATGATAGCAAACATGTGATTTTAGCCGTTGGAGGAAAATGTGGGGACTTTTTGGATTTTCTAGATATGTAGAAGGTATTCCAGTAATTTCTTCAAGTACTGGGACATTTTCACTAAACTGGTTCACATGTCAGCTCGGTTTGGAGGTAAAGAGAGTTTCCCATCTTGATGTTTTATTGTCTTAGGCATGTGCAGTGCTGCAACAGTCAGTAGTAGATCTGTGTCTGAAGGTGTGAACGGAATTAATTCTAATTCTGCTAGCTATCTCTGGTTTTCTATGACAACTTGATCTGTCGTCATTGTGTCTGAATATAAACGGACTTTACGTGTAGGAACAGAGCAAAATTGCCATAATTAATCTTTCCAATTTAGTCTCAAACCTAAGACACACTTTCGTTATTGTTGATTGTTTCAGCCCATGTGTTCCAAAAACATTTCACGAAGGAAACAACATGGCTTGCAAGGATTACCAGTAAACACAACTTGGATTTTCTCTAACATCTTGTCTGATGAAACCAAACAGGCTTTCATATGTTTGTGCCTCCACACTTTGGTACAGTGAGTAAGTGTCACGATAACGTCTGCTCTCCTGGGTTTCAGCAGATTCCTTGGAACTTATATAATTATGGTAACAACATCTATGGTAGCTAATGACTAACTCTAAAGAGAGATGGAGAAGAAGTTTGCTATGCATGTTTTTATGGCAATGTTCCTCAATGTTTCGTTTGCAGCAGGGTTTGTACATTAATTTTGACAAATTGGTCTCTTGTTTGGATCCTATACAGGCATTTTGTGGGTTTTTTTAATATATATACATATATACATATATACATATATATACATATATATATATATACATATATATACATATATATATACATATATATATATATAAATATATATATATATATATATATATATATATATATATATATATATATATATATATATATATATATAGGGTGACCTCCTGGACTGAAAGACGAAGAGCCATTGCCAGATGTTAGGCATTCTTTCTGTTGTGGTATTGATGTGCATTCAAAGTTGGAATGTCCTTTGCAATTATTGTATTCGATGCTTTGTTTATTTTAAACATACTGCATCACTCTCTGTGATAGAATATGGATGGGAGCTGACCATCCTCTACATTGTCTGCTATGTTGCAACTTGCAGCATGCTTTCTCATTTGTGCACCATATGATGTGGCGGCTATTTCTAGGAGTCAGTGTTTTTTTATGAAATTAAGTTTTCTGCAGCAAGGGCATCATTTTTGTAATGTAGACACCAATTTACGTGGAAAAAAAGCCAACCAAAAAAACTAAACGGCAGTGTGCGTGTAAATACCCAGACTGTATCAGGGAATTACATTGAAGCTCTGTACACTGAAAAAAAGATCTATTGCAGCATGACATGTCAGTGTAAAAATGAATACATCTGCACAAAACCAATTTGAGTATAAAACCGTCCCCAGAAGCGAAGTCAAAAACAAAATAACACCCAGCAATATCAGCGTCAGAATATAACAGATATGATATGAAGAGGGTAATAATCCAAAATATTACTACATAGGATAAATATAACTAAACACCGAGGAAAAGCAATGCAGAAATAAAAAAGTCAGAGGCACAGGGCCAATTTGACTGCAAAAAACACAGCCAAAGCTATCAGAAGCATTAGTCACCACACATAAATGCAAGCGATCGTGAATGTCAATGAAAAATTGTTGATGTGCATCTGGAAAAATGAAAAAAAAAAACAAACAAACAAGCAAACAAACAAATTCACAAGCTGTGGATCAAAACAAAATACAACTGAGCACCATAGAGTGCTTGTGTGAGAATGCCAACTTGCACCTGCAGGCCAAGCTGAGTACCAGAACACAACCAATAAAAATGGCTTATGGTGTGGCTTGTTGTCTTTTTGTAAGCCACTTTGCCCTAACGTTTGTAGCATAACATAACCGTGTGTGATACAATACCTGGGTAGACATTACATAGCAACACAAACCACACACACTTCCGTGTTCTATCTGACCAGAGATTGACCTCAAATGGCTTCATACACAGCTCATATTTGCACATTCTTATTTCCTGACATCAGAAATGTGTCAGTTGTTTGTTAACAAACATACCTTTGCTGAAATAAGTAAAGAAAAAGTGACGATTTTTGCTATACTTTATACACATACGGCTGGAACAATAAATAGCTACAACTCTAGCAAGGTTATCGATTTACCTATTAAAACATCATTAAAATGGTACCAGCTTAAATTTGCCATCCAAAGTGGAAGGGACCACGTGGTCTGGCTCAGAGGCTATAATGAGCTTGATATTAAATCAGAATCTATACGGCATACAGCTGTATGGCTCTTATGTGTGCATGCATTCTGGAGAATTTTATATTTTGAAACAGGCTTCCTTTATGAAGGGAGGGTTGCCACCATTTTGGGGTGGCTCCACAATGGCATTCGCAGGTGTCCAGAAACAAAGTGCTTGAATATATGTATATAAATGTACATCTCTTTTGTACGTGCTGTCTGCAGCCTGTAACTGTCACCAGACCAGGAAGACACTCTTCTGCAGGAAGAGAGTATTGCTATTTTTTGTGTCTTCAGTATGAACCTTATGTGTACGAATAAAGTACACATATATATATATATATATCATATATACATATACTTAAACTGTCAGAAAATATTTTACCATGAATGCATCTTCAGGACATATTCATCACATGATGTCACATTCATGAGTTATTTATTGTTGCTGACATTAACATAAGGGGGATCAATCAAAGAATCTTCAGACTTTGAGTCAAAAAAATAACAAATGAAGACAGAAGAACAATTTTGCAAAGGTCGGGTTTAATTTGGTTTTAGTACCAGTACTTTACTGAAGTAAAGGAAGTCTCAATAATTATAGTAATTTGTCATACATAATTTGCATGCAATAAATATAATAGCGGATACAAAACTAAAGTTTAACATGTTGTACCCTGAGCAGTTACACAAAGCTGAAACAAGAGGAACACCACAGAGCAAGGAAGGGGCCTCGCTGTATTCATTCACGCATAACACAAAATAGAACCAAAATGTACACTGTTCAGAGGACATCAATGACGAAAATGGTACCTGGACGCTCAACTTATGGGGAGTCCGACCTGTAAAGCATTTGTGAATGTATTGTCCTATCCAGGGGAAGACCTTGTTACATTTAGTGTTACACAGTGCAACGAGTTCTAATCATCTGCCATGCCATTAGCGTCATCAAGGTAGTTTCTGGCTCTTTAAACAAAACACGTCTTCCACATTTATGCTTTTCATAATTTCTATAAACCATATATAGCAAGGGTAACCTATTGTTTCATTTGTTTGTTTGTTTGTTTATTTATTTATTCATTTATTTATTAGTGAGAGAGTACAGGATGTATGAATTATATATATATATATATATATATATATATATATATATATATATATATATATATATATATATATATATATATATATATATACATATATATATATATATATATATATATATATATATATATATATATATATATATATATATATTATGTTTTCCCTACCAACAAGCATGGAATTCATCATCATGGAACACAGCTGTGGTTTTAAACATAAGTCTTCTGCTAGGAATTGATTCAAAACGTTTCCCAAGGGTGGTTAAAAGGAAAATTTCCCTGTAGTTTTCTGAGTCGGTTTTATTGCCCTTTTTACACAAGGCGTTACTACTTAACCAGATGTAGGAATGAAGTTAGAATGAAGTTATAAAGAGCCAGCAGGGACGGTACCAATATCAATCTGGCATATATAACAAATCCTACATTTTTTCATAACATGCTGTTTTACAGTTTTTAGTTCATGCGTATAGTATGTCAACTCTTCGTGAAATTTTAGGTTGATTTAAAATTTCCCAGATTAAATTGACTACATTTTGACCTAGGATAACTTCCCTTTTGTTCAAATCCCTGTGCATAAAATATGAAAGTGCCAAACCAGCTCCACATTGGGGGAAACGCTTTTGTCCTTGAAGTGGAAATACATGTCTTCAAATCTTACATCACTTGATTGACTAGGCTTTGATTTTTTTGAGAAAGCGCCAAAACTCCGTAGGGTCATCCGCCATCATATTTTTGAAACTACTTCCTACATTACATAAATATTGCTTACGTAATTTTTGGATCACACATTTGGGGGGCTTTTTTTTTGGTAACGCTATGTCTTCAGGTCCTGCAAAAATACTGACTTGTCTTTTGAGTCGTTTACATTCATTTTTAAACCAAGGATTGCTAGGGAATTTGTTCGATATGTTATGTTTCTGTTTCCTAAACAATGGGCCCATGCCATAGTTGAAGTTTTTTGTAAAACCCTGGAACCACTGAAGAATCTTCTTTAAGTATACAGATAAAATCATATAAAATATCACGAGCAGTATCTGATGATAACCTCTCACAGTAGGCATCTAGCCTGTTCCTTTCCCTTTGTTTGCTTACACACACTCATTCATTTACTCACTCGCTCTCCAGCCGTCATAAGGCAGACAATCGTTAGAAAAAACAATGTGCCACATGTACGTTACAAACGCAATGTTTATTTGAAATAAAATATATGCAGTCAAAATACATATATAAATATATATGTATGGTGTTTATTCAAAATCACAATTTATAAATGTCTTTTCTAGTTTTGAGTAAATGCACTTAAAATAAACATAGTTCATGCCTAAGACCTGAACAATGAAATGATTCAGGTTGAGACATAGAGGATCTTTTCTTTCTATAAAAGTCGCTAAGTATACTGTTAAAAGGTAAACGAGCAATGAGTACTTCTGCCATTAGAAAACGCTTTCTGAGACACAGAATTGCATTACCTCAGAACCCGGTTGCCTCTCCGTTTATATTTTCCTCACATCCAAAGCAGATCATTGCATAATTAATTGTTATTGCACTCAGTAGCACCATCAGTTCCCTGCTTACCAGGGATGTCTCGCTCAGAATTGGTCAGAGATAATAAAATTTCTCATCTGAAACGACTCTCATCTGCGCACAGTGTGGATAAAAACCTCCCTGGCTGATGACGTCATGTCAAAGCGATAACTGCTGCTAGTTACCGTCTCGCAAGTTGTGAAGTATCTTCATTCCAATAGTTTTTGCCAATCTGAAAAACGTTTCTCAAACATTAGCGCTTATGCTAAAAAGTACTTGCATTTCACATTTTTAAACACACTACACTTCATCTTAGTTCATATGGTTGTTGCGTAAATTGACTTTACATGTACCAACATTTCATCAGTGGTCGTGCTACACGAGACAATGAGTCTTTGACACCCACAATGAAACAGCTGCTTCAACGTTATACATGCAAACTATAATTAAAACATTTAATAGCTAGGATTGCGCTGCTCTTTGTCCAATTTGGCTAAGACGTTATTTTGCTCAACATGCATTAAGGATGCATTGAGACGACTAACCCATATTTTTTAAAACTAATATGACGTCACTGGCACTAATCTATATGTACTTTTGCATCGCCTGTTCTGTTCTAGGGGAAGTCCTAGCTGTTCAGACTCTGACGATTTCAACTTGAACAAACGATGCTGAAATCAGGGTTTCTGTCAGAGTTAAATTTGAGTTACTCAAAATACATCATATTCTAAAGTAAAAAGTCTAAAAATAAAAACTTTATGGGGAATTTGGGGTTGTATATACTCAATTTTCGCCCAAAAAATTTTAGGGTAAGCAAAACTTCCCTTGAGTTTTTTATGGTATGCTATTTTACCCTTTTTACCCTCTGGTGGAAATCCTGGCTTAATGTAATGAGGCAATAATGGCAAGAAAATGATTTGTGCAAAATCTCACCCTGATTCCGGGGATAACTGTTTCAACGGAAATTATTTCAAGATAAAAAAAGTGGGTACAGGGATTAATTATATTGCACTTTTTTTGGGGCGGCCTATGTGTGTTGTCACTCTGGTTATATGTATAGTAAATTCCTTATCATGCTTATCTTCCACTTTCTGCAAACGGCATCAAAGGGATTGCAACCTGACTTGAGTAAAACAAGATTAAGGTTCAAAGCATCACATTGTAGCAAATGAAATAATTGCCTATTTGAACATACTTCCTTCCCAGCCATGGCATGTAGGTATAGAGGTAGACAAACAGAAGAAGTGGCTGCGAAGAAATCCACACCTCGTCGAGTTGGTTAGCGATCGCCACTATCATCAATTCCGCACACCGTGCTGTGGTCATGCGCTGCTCCTTATAGTCCGAATGGACACCATACTCCTGCAAAACCATATCGATAATTAGGTTTTAAGGATCACTCTGCTTTTATCTATAATAATCTCAAGCTACTAAATGAATGAAATCCCATGTGTTTGACCTCTGCATTGTTTCTATTGAGCTTTTTTTCTACATGAAGAGCAACGTTAGTGATCTACATATCTAACTTACACGAGAGCATAAGCTTACATAATGGTACAGAAACACATGATAAAGTATATATGTTTCCCATTTCAGCTAGGCGACTGGTGTCAAAGGTTGCAGGTTTGAGTCCCGCTCATTCCAAACATAAAATATATATTGTCAGGTTCCGATAAGGTAAACCATTGGCTTTGAGTCACTTAATCACCTGGAAACCTCATCTTGCAAAATATTGCTTGTTGTTTTATGTACATATGATCAATTGCTCAAGACATTGTAAACAAACATATGTGCTGTATAAAAAACTGCCATATTTAGAAACAAAACAATTAGCTATATTCTTTTGGGTTTGGGATACTTGAATGTGTATTGTACTTGTGTCTTTTTTGTCCAGAACCACTTCCTAGTAATCATTACCCTATTCCATTGTCCGAACTCTCGACTCTCCATAAGCTAGCCTGTCACTGTCTTACCTATAAATAAATATGGAAGTACTGTTGTCCATATTGCACACGTTCTTCTGTAGAATTTTGACATAGGATGCATTAGCCCAAATTAGTCCAAGGGGTTTCAGCGGGTAACTATTCAGAACATGTTTCGAGCTTATACCCGTACATGTGTCTCTGAGCAGCAGCTCTTTGTCTAAGCTAAATATTCAGCAAAGACAACGCACATAATAATGAATAAATATGAACGTGGCAAATGCTGAATTAACTAAATACGTGAAGTTTTGCTTATAAATGCAAAGCTTCATTACACAAGAAGAAAACCTGTCAAGCAGAACGTAATAACTAGATTTGTATAGTACAGGCTCAGATAAGAACTATTTGACTTACCCCTGAACCAGTTTGTACCTTTTCTAGCTGGGTAGCTTATCCTAGTTAAACCACATGCCAAGTATAACTGAAGTAGAAACAAACTGGGACCTTGTATTCAGTCCCAGTGATTGTAAAATTAACAGTTGCAGCTAAACCACCTGCATGAAAGTGATAATAAGAAGACAACCTATGCATACACCTAGGTCTCATTGAGAAAGACGAGACAGATTAAAACATGCTTTCTCCTCAACCTAAACACTGGAAGAGTTAATGTTGACTTCCTACAGTTGGTGGGTTGTAGTTTGTTTACTTAGAATTGAATTGCCATGACGTTTCAATCTATATAGCAGCGACTCTCTTAAATACAGAACCTTTGAAAGTTCAATTGATGCATTCAAATAAATGAAAGAGTTTTGTTTATTTGTGTCATAAATAAATCACTGTACAGTTACAAGGTACTCAATAGTACCTGACACCCATCCTTGTGTTCAAGAAATAAAGCTATGGTGCGTTTGAGATCATGCTCGAGGTCTGTCAAGGCATGTCAAGCTATTTGTAGCGTTTGAGATCATGCTCGAGGTCTGTCAAGGCATGTCAAGCTATTTGTATATCAATCGAGACAGTTGGCTTCCAATTAATAATTCATCAACAACAGTTCAGGAACAAAACGGGAGATTTTTGAGTGCCGCAAAAGAAAATAGTCATGTTAATTAAAGAAGCACTATATTTTGTTGAAACCAACTACAAAAACTTGTCTTTTATGGGCTGAAATATGTTATATACCTTATCTGGTTGTCCTGTGAAAGCAGCCTTGATCAAGTCAGTTTCTACGGGACCCGGACATGCCACAGTAACAGTTATATTGCTGGCGGCGCACTCAGCCTCAAAGCTAGCAAACCAACCCTGTAACGGAAAAGGAAACATTCACTGTAAATAATCTTTGTTGATTCAATTTTAATGGTAGCAAACCAGCCCTACCACAGATGAAAACTTCTCATTACATGTAGTCCACATTAGTTCACCTGTAAAAGAAGCAAACAAGCCCTTTAACAAAGAAAGATGTTCAATTTACATTATCGCACAATCATTACTAATGACAAATTTTAAAGTTGCTATGGAGAATGTTGAAAGTGCTGAAAGACCGACTCAACATGAGGTAATGCCGAATCACCAACATTCCGAGGCCAGAGCTTTAGATCATACAGCACCAGTTTACAAAAAAGGCATATGTATGAGAGTTGGCTGCTTCTCTCACTCTGTGTAATCTTGCCTAATTGTGTAACATGGTGGTCCTACCTGAAGAGCAAACTTCGAGGCAACATAAGATGCTGACATGGGGCCCGCTGAAAGAACAGGACAACGATATTGACTTTTGCCTACCCAGAAAAAAAAATCATTTTGTGAAAATGTATATATATATATATATATATATATATATATATATATATATATATATATATATATATATATATATATATACATATATATATATATGTATGTATGTATGTATGTGTGTGTGTGTGTGTGTGTGTGTGTGTGTGTTTCTATGTGGTTACTGAAAAAGATATGTCCATTTGTTCTGCTCGGCTTAACACTTTATCTATCTTGTGCAGCTAAAATCGCAGATACGAACATCTTTTAACATATTAGTTTTTGACAACTGGACTGGGGGAAAGATGTTGTGGTTGTAAATCTTATTCTTAGTCAACACCTCATTTCCTTTAATAGACAAAATGCAATAAGTTGTAAAATGTCGTCTACTACAATGATTCATTTTTCTCTTATATCTACATCTTGAACGGGGATAGTTTATGGGAAGCATTACAATGATTTATCAACACTATCCCGTGTCATGGACTGACAGCCTACATATACTAGAGAAATGTGATCTCTCGCCCAGTAAAGAAAGCGTTACAGCGCCTTGATTTTTGTTTACTCGTATTTCCATGTTTTGATAAATACGAATACACTCCAAAGTTCGACTGAATGAGATGTTTTTGCCCATCCCAAAACTTTGATGTATCTGGGATTATTTTTATGGCGAGGCAATGTTTCCAACAGCAGACTATATAAGCCAATATAAAGTACCTATTTTTCCAGCGACGCTACTGTTGACAACAACGTGACCCGACTTTCTGGCGATCATATGTGGAGCCACAGCTTTTGTTAAAGACAACGCCCCAAGGAAATTGAGTGCTAGTACTTGCTGGTCCACTTCTATAGTTGTTTCCACTGCCATGGCTCTTTGCGTTCGGCCTGCATTGTTAACAAGAATGTCAATCTAAAAGTAGATAATTAATTTTTACTGTCAGCGCGGAGTTACACGACATCATAGTATATAAAAAAAATCCTCTTCATTCCGAGATAAATGTGTGCACTTCACATAACGTTCCGCGATGACAAATGAGGATACCATCAAAAATACATCCTTATTAAAAGAGAAAGCAAAAGACGCCAGTATCTATAGTGCCAGAGAGATTAGCCAAAAGATGCATCTGGCCTTCTAGAGGAGCAATACTGAATAGATCGTGCCATCTGAAAGGCAATACCAGAAATAGTGCATAATGTTAAATACCTTCTCGATCCTTCTGTGACACACGTGCATAACAAATATATAATTGTATCCATCCCAACACATTTTTTGGACTTCAGTAGATCCGAAAGAGTAAAAAGTGTACATTAGTAGAAGACCACTATCTACGGGCTTAAAATCTGATTCAAAATTAAACTTTCTCAGTAAAATGAATGCATGATTTGTGACAAAATGCAGATTTTAATTCCTATTATAGATGTTAAAAGGACCGTCAAAAGTTCTGTGGGGTACAATATTCAGTTGCACAATCACTGTTGACCTACCAAGCTTAGAATGTCGGTTGGGATAAATTTATTTCTTAAATATTTGGTTTTCCAGAAATGATCTTTAAAATTTAAAAGCATAGAAAACTTCCCTTCTTAATTTTTTTTTTTTTTTTGTTTTTTGTTTTTTTTTTTGTTTTTTTTTTTTTTTTTTGTTTTTTGTTTTTTTTTTTGTTTTGTTTTGTTTTTTTTTTGTTTTGTTTTGTTTTTTTGTTTTTTGTGTTTTTTTGTTTTTTTGTTTTTTTTTTTGGTTTTTTGTTTTTTGTTTTGTTTTTGTTTTTTGTAGCACAAAGCGGACACATAAAGAGAATATTCCTGTAGCGGTATTGAAGGGCCACATGTCAACTGTTACAGTGGACAAACCATTTTTAATTCTTGAATTCGATTGAATCTACAAATTTACATGTATCAGTTTCAGAATTTGCAGTTCTAGTATATACCATAATTACAAGTACATTATTCCGCGCAAAGATTAATTTTGGAATACACAATTTTCCAGATTAGTTTTTTTAACATGAATTTGAAACGGTTTATGCAATTTTACGCATTTAAATGAGTAAATTTGTCTTAGCTATACGCTACTTTTGATTGCCTAGACAGATGATAGTTGTGATAAAGTTTGACATATTGCATGTTCTTTATAGTTTGCCTCAGGAATTTGTCTGTATTAGCTGGGTGCAGTCACGACACCCTGGACGAATGATACTCGTTATAAAGTTTGGTATGGTTTATACACTAGACACGTTCACCTCAGCACATGCTTGTCTCTGTTAGCCTGGGCAGATGTTGCTCCCTCAAAACAATGATACTGCGTCCTTTTTGACTTTAAACAGTAGAATCTCCCTTAATGTTAACATGAATAGGTTGTGTTCATTGTGCAAATTGTAACGCCGAGTAAATATATCAATTGCTACTGAATGCAACATTTATACGAATTGGCACATGTCTGGCTGTGTGCATGTTTTCTGAAAAGGTTCCATTGCTTTGGTTATACTCCTTGATATCAGGTGGCAATGGAGTATTACAACCCATGCGAACTCTCTCCACCTCCAAATCACAATATGGCGGCAAAGTCGCTATTCTGAATAATTTCGTAAAATGCACAATTTTTTAAACATATGTTTTGTGGGAACCACATAGGCATTTGTCCAGCCAGTATACGTTTAAGCATTAAAAAAAGACTTTCATTTTTTAGCCAGAGCACCTCCGTAGAGTAATCTGTAAACCTTACCGCACCATACTTGTGAAGGACTTTTTCTGTTGCTTCTTTGTGGGAATCAAATTTGAGGACGTCAAGCGGCAAGACCATAACTGTATCCTCCGCCTGACTCGTATCACCTGAAAATACCCGCGTTTTTCATATAGTGGAAGGAAATCTTACCAACTGCGTAGGATATTCTCCACCTTCGCAACGACGCAGCATTCAAGTTTGTAAATTTTCTTCTCAAAAGTTTTACTGTTGTTTAGATGTTGATAAAAACGAAAAGAATCACGCTATATATATATATATATATATATATATATATATATATATATATATATATATATATATATATATATATATATATATATATATATCCCAGCAGAGGATCAATAGCATTTTTTAATATTTCACGACGGAACCATAATCTATGTACACCCTATAGGACTGGGATTAACCACTTGTGCTACGAGCACTGCAATCGGATGGATACGTCCATAGTTTTGTTTACAGACATTGTCTAAAGGTTGTCACGTCGTATCATAGGAACAGCACAAAATCCACAATGGGTAATACAGATACAATTTAATTCAAATTTAAGATCCAAATTGCAATGAAGATGGTATTGAGTTAATCGTCATACAGCTTCTTGTCAAATATGAAGAAGGGTGACAGGGCTCGTGTACCGACCGTCAACTGCCAAGGTCAAACTGAAGGAGGCGTTAACATTTATTTCCATGTTTGTTGTTTGCAAGAAACACAGCAACTCCTGTTTTACTAATGTTAAGTAGACTTTTCATTTTTATGGTAAGAGCAGAATCATCATCATCATCATCGTCGTCGTCGTCATCATCAAATATGTACGCACAAAAAGAAACTGAAAGTAAGCAAGCTAAATTTTAAATATATACACCAAGAAGAGGCCGTCCATGTCTGACATAAACTGTAAGATTCTGCTAAATTATTTGATATATAAGCAAGTGACAACCTAATATGTTAAGTAATATTTCATACATCTGTAAAAGAGTTTCTATTCTATAGTATATACAACAGAAAACTGGCAAATTTTACTACTTCGTTATATCTGACTTGACTACTGAAGCCTTTTGAAAAATGTTCAAATGACAGATATATAAGAGAGCGCTTGCACTTGTTTTAAAGGAAAAAAGCCCTTTATTTGCTGAACTACTATATCTTACAAAGAAAACTGTTGTAAATTTTCTCTTCACCCACGTAGGTAGCAAAATAAATTAAATATCACCGGGAGCACACAAAGGTGAATCAAATGCATAGTTCGGCTTCCTGAATATGTGTTCATGACATGAGAAATTACATACAATGTAAGAGACGGCCATTAGGTGCATCTAGCTGTGTACGAAACTAAGACCGATGGAAATAAATGTTGAAGGTATCAGGTGCCAATGGCAAGCTATGGATATCTCTTATCGTCCACATCAAAACAGCAAATTTAACTCAAACTGAACACGTAAAATGAATGCATGACTTGGAATGCATGTGCCTGTTCTATATGATTTCTCTGCAGGGCTTGCCCTCCTGGTGACAGTTAACCTGAAAAATGTGCGATGAACGAGAGGGAAATGTAAATTCTTGCAGAAGAAAGCCTGAAATAGCTCCCTTTAAGATTCTGAAGTTTTTCATTGCGGATCGACCATAGAGGTATCTCTGATGGAACTTAAGTTTTACGGCAATCTGATCCCTAGATGAGTTGATTTAAGGCAAGGCTTGTTTAAATCTTTCAACAAATTTATTAGAGAACCCAAGTAGGTTTCATTACGGTACCAGCGTAGATCCTCTGACATTGTTGCTTAACTCTCTCCAGCTCCTCCTGTCTTCGGGCCGACAGCACCAGCTTGCACCCGGCAGCAGCCAAGGAATACGCCAGGTACTCCCCAATACCACTAGACGCCCCCGTAATCCACACAACTTTTCCCCGAAGTACTTCTGAAACACAAATATCCAGTTTTATTTGTGCATCTAAATACTCAAATCAGCATGTCAACCTGATCAAAGAATATGTCTACATAGGAATGTACGTATGTACTGACGCAATGGTGCAGAAATAGGATCGTCTTCACCTTGCCCTTTCATCCTAAGTGGTTCTAATATAAAATACCGATGGATCTGACGAGAGGCTGGTATGAATATCGGGATCACACGCCCCATCTGTGTCAGATCATTGATATCATGTACAGAAACGAAGGACAGGAATCAACACTATCTGGTTCTTTAAAACCTACACAAGTTTCTGCTAGAAAGCCCGTCGTTATCTTGTTAACACACTCACGCGCTGCATTGAAAAGCGGTTATTGCTCTGGTGGCTCAGATGTTGATTGTAACATAGTAAACAATGAATATAGGCAGAAGATAAAAATAACAATAGAAACCGAATTCGTGTGTTGTTTGAGAATAAACATATTGTGTCATCTCATCATGGAATGAGTTTATCGCTTGCCGCTACGGATTATGTCGTCGTTTTCTCCGCCATTTTAATCACTAATCATGCTGCTCTCTGGTTAGACACATTCAGGATTTGGCACAAAAAAGAAAAAAAAAAAAAACTTGGATGACACTTGGCATTCAAGGAAGCAGTCTCTAGATGTTTCTCCGGAATATAACTTTCTACACTTTTGTTCTTTTCACCTTGTCTTTTGATTATCGAAACAGACAAACTCTAAATGTTACGTTCCGATTATAAATATTAGGTTTGTTGGCTGATACATAAAACCGGTTAGTGAAGAAGGACTTAGGGCTTTCAAGTATCTTCAATAAGGGTATCATCTCTAGTTTAAGTGCGGGACACAAAATATGAACAATATATAATTGACATATAGTGTCCACAAGAAAGCGGTATATACCACACTTCACCCAGCTGATCATTATCATCGTCTAATATTGTGTCAGGTAAAGAAAGCGCAACTATGTTAGCATTTTTGACACACATTTTAGCCCCCTTTTGTCTGTGCCCCGTCGTAAAGCATAGTTTGTGAAATCATCATCACTACCACCACCACCACCACCACCACTATCGTTACCACCATAATGTCGATATCTCAAGTGAGGCGGAGCAATATGAATAATTTTGAAGCGTTGCCAGATTCCAGACTTACTGTATAATTACCTTTATTAAACATGGCTTGCAATATTAGTAAAATGTATTTGTTTGGTGTTTATCCATTGCATTTAATTCACACACACACACACACACACACACACACACACACACACACTCTCTCTCTCTCTCTCTCTCTCTTCTCGGAGAATTAGTTAAAATGACATCAATAAGAATAGGAGTTTCACCTTTGAAACAGGTTGGAGAGCGAATAACATTGCTCATGTCATACACATCAAGAAAATTGACAAAATCATGCTTTCCCTTATTGTCCTTGAGCAGATTTACATTGAGATCACCTAAAATGAAAAATGTTCTACTTTCTTGTTCGAGAGCAGTGGTGATGTAATTCATAGCATCGTACAAATGGTCAGTATTGACAGAGAGGGGCCGATAAACTATAGCAACCATCCATTTTTTCTTTTTTTACATGAACTTCAAATATCATTGATTCGATACCATGATGTGCGTGTTCTAAGTCAGCTCTATGTCTATGCGGAATGTCAGACCTTATGTAGGATAAAAGACCACCACCTTTTCCATTTCGATCTTTCCTGTAAAACGAAAAATTGTCTACATGAAATTGTGAGTTGGTAAAATTTTCGTCTAGCTTTGTCTCAGAAAGACCACATATATCGAGAAAACCATTTTTAAGTAAGTCCGCTATCTCAGGAAACTTGTACCTGACACTATTTACATTTAAGTGACCAATAATGATATTTTGGGGATGTTTCTTGCGGAAATCTTTAAAGTGGGTAGAACTATTTTCAGTTTCGTCTATTTCATTGATACTTGAGATAATATAGCTATCTTCAGCTTCAATCGTTTTGTTAGGACTCGATACTTGTATAATAGAGCTAACTTCATTTCTATCAGTGTCATATTGACTTTCCAACAGTTCATCATTTAAGTCACTCAGTACACTAAAACTTCCACTTGTGTAGTTGGTTTGAGAGTGTTCGGCCCTGCCTTCATTGCCGGTAACCTATACGCTGTTTATGCGACCACAAAGTTTACTTTTGTGTCCTAATTTATTGCATGATGTGCAACGAAGTCTTTGAAGATGCCTGCAGGAGTCAGTCACGTGACCTTACACAATGTAAAATTGTCTTTGGAAAATGCTGCTAATATAGGTATCAAATGGTTTATGGAAAACCACATGATGGCAAATCCTGACAAATTCCAGGCTATGATTCTATGCCCACGTTTAGACTGTCAAATCGGAAACGACTTCTGTTTTGAAATTGATGGTGTTACTATAAAACCGGAAAGATATGTCAAATTACTAGGAGTCTATATTGACGATAAACTTAAGTTTCATGTTCACGTTTTTCATATTTGTAAGCAGGCTGCTAAACAAATAAGTGTGCTACGTAGGTTCAGTTATATCCTTACTGAAAAGGAAATGCTCCGAATCTTCAATGTATTTATTCTTTCTAACTTTAATTATTGCCCGCTCGTATGGCACCTATGTGGACCTACGTTATCTTTAAAAATGGAAAAAAACCAAGAAAGAGCCCCCCGTTTTGTCTATAATGATCCCGTATCTGCATATCCGAGTCTACTTGAAAGGGCTAAAAAAACCTTCTTTGTATCTCAGTAGAATAAGAACACTCTCTATAGAAGTCTACAAAATCCTAAGTAATTTAAGCCCATCGTTCTTAAACGATATGTATGTAAGAAAAGAAACAACTTTTGATTTACGAGACAATAACAAACTACAGCAGCCTGACTACAATACCATAACACACGGTAAAAACTCTCTCCGATACCAAGGGGCCAAGCTGTGGAACAACTTACCCCCACACATCAAAGCATCTACTGATTTAAATCACTTTAAGACGTTAATCAAGGCATGGCTTGGCCCCTCCTGCTCTTGTTCTATGTGCATCCTATGTAAAACCAGGGTTTAGGAAGATTAAAATTCTTCCAAATTTGAGGGAAACCTTGTTAGACCGGCTGTATATAGTCTCATTGTGAGTTCATTTTATATACCATCTCATCACTTGTCACTGTTTCCTCTTTTCATGGTCGAACAATAGTGCTGTTGCGCTAATGTTTTTTATTTGTACAATTCGACTTGAAATAAAGATTATTAAAACACACACACACACACACACACACACACACACACACACACACACACACACATGCATATATAGCCATGAAGAAAGCTTTGTATGGCAAATGTAAAAAAATAAAACCTACAGCATTGATGAGAAAAAAGTGTGATATATGTATATATATATATATATATATATATATATATATATATATATATATATATATATATATATATATAACTGTTCACAACCATGCCGTATGCCGTATGCCGTAAAGTCGAGTTTGGAGACATTTATCACAAGCCATTCGAGCGTTTCCTACAATGAACAGAGACGAGTGGAAAAAAAGTAGCTTTTACTCGATTTTTGTTGGCCTTCCTATCATTCCGTGACAATTTAGTCACCTGTCTTCCGACGGTGACCAACTGTTCTTGCTTTGACCCAATGGATAAATTAAACGTATTGTCCCAGTTATAAAATCTTAAGCATTATCATTTGACTACATTACTCAGTTTAAGTTTATAAAACCCACCAGAATTTCTAATAAAAATGATTAACGGTCTAATTTTTTAATATCTTTGGAGTAAAAAACTGACAAAATTAAGAGGAAACACCTGTTGGTCAAGGTTGATTAGGAATCCCACATACTCCCTCCCAAGATTGTGCTGCTAAAAAGTGCCTGGGTTAAGAGGCTTATATCAGAATCATTTTGGAAACTTTTTGTAGGAATGTTATTTTCATGTTACCGATTTTAAAATATATTCCGAAATATAAAAAGCAAATTTTAGTTGTAACTAAATTTAAGTAGAAATGACTATAAGTGTGAGAAGTCAGAAACAAAAAGAGAACCAAGACACAAATCATACTGGTTTAATATGTTTATTGAAATCAGGGGCAAAACATTTTGACATAAAAATGGTATGACGAAGGGCGAAATTTATACGTGACTTGCTAGGTAGAGATGGAACATTTGTATCATTTCCAATATTTGAACTAACATGTCGAATATCAGCATTTTTCAAAAGTTCACTGGTCTGATATAAGCGATGATATAAAGGTGGAAAATGTAAATTAGGAAAACCAGGTGGACCCAATTAAACCTTAATTTGAAAATAAAAATAAAATTGACAAAAATTTTTGTTAGATGCCGCATTTTTTATTCTCCCTGTTTTCACAAAGAAATGTAGAAAGTAACTAGTAGTAAGAAAATTGAATGTGTAACTTATGTGTTAAGTAGGAAGAGTGGTTTACCTACCTTAAAAATATTTACCGAGGGACAAATTCCTCAGAAATACGTATTTTTCAATTTTGATTTTCACACAAAATTGCATAAACCAATGAAAATTTATATTCATGGAGAACCATGACAACTTATATATTTTCCTTTGAGAAAAGTGAAGTTGAAACTGTTAAACACATTTTTGTGAATATAATCATACTAATCAATTTTGTAGACATGTTTTTGCAAGTGCTTAAATAAACGTAATTCGATTTCATTTAATTGCACATAGATTTATATATGCATGCAAGTACCAGAAAGTGGCACTCCGTATTACTGACTTTTTTACTTTAGTAAAAATTGTACGGAATATTGTACTTCAAACAAAAGGGGTAAAGTAACCAGCCATGATGATTGATGGCATGGATCCGATTCAGAATAATTGACTGTGAATCCCTGAACAATTTATGACATATAACGTAATGTTGTATTAATGTAATAACTCCAGCTTTAAATTGTGTACAGCATTATTAAGCCTTTATTTCTTCTTATTTATCCTGTAACCTTTGCACACCTGCATCTTCTGGATGAAAAAAAAACAAAACAAAACAAAACAAAAATTTAAAGTAAACAAAACTTTCCTCTTGCATTCACTGAATGGATGAACTCTGCATATTGCCTGCCAAGTACAAAAACGCTGCGGGATACAGAGTTACAGGCTCAGGCGGGTCACTGACAACAATTAAATCAATTGAATAATTCGTATTCACCCAGTTCTTAAATCAGAGAAAGTTGAGAATCCCGACACCTGAAATGTTGTACGCATAGCTGGGTCATTAAATCAAAATAGACATGTGGGTAAAATGATTATTTACAGCTCATAAAGAGCCAAGGTCAAGTCCGGGTCCTAGAATTAATGCACTGTGAGGTCACGTTTTTACAAGTTCACCGCAGATAAGTTTATTTCATTTTACTAATCCTTGAAAGTAGCATGACTAGGACGCTATACACTCACACCAGTAGAACCGGCCACAAAAGTTGCAAATGCGGAAACCAATACGGAAATACCGATGCGCCTCTTGCAATGTCAAAATATTTAATGTTCCCCACAAAATAAGGCCACAACAAAAACAGGTTTTTCTGTCATCAAATACCAAAGTGAAATATATATTCGTACGGTGAAGCTCTGAGTTTTTTCTTTCTTTCTTTCTTTTTTTTTTTTTTTTGTTTTTTTTTTTTGTTTGTTTGTTTGTTTTTTTTTTTTTTTTGTTTTTTGTTTTTTTGTTTTTGTTTTTGTTTTGTTTTTTGTTGTTTTTTTAGGGGGGGGGTGTTTGAGATCGTCTATACTTTCGGAATTTTACAAAAATTATGGGAGAAGGTTCCATTCCGGCATGATCAAAGGTTTAAAAGAATGATAGAAGATATTCTACTTGAGTAAAACGAAACTACAATCTAGATTTGACCAAACATTGTAGTTTATTTTTTATTCTGACACTGTTTGGTGGATACAATTACACAAATATGAAGAAGTAAATCTGGAAGCTATTGTACAAAGTAGCTTCAACAGGCTGAGACTGAGCTGCACCTAGCTTGATAAAAAGCCAGCACAGTGGGGAGGGGGGCGAGGGGGTAGTTAAATCGCCACTCTGCCTGTGTGATACCGCGCCTTGTTCATCCTGGAAAGGTCCTCATGTTTCACCTTGTGTGGAACAATTACATGACGACAGGAGATCGACTGCTAGCTATCAGAACCCCCCTTTTTTTTTAAAAGTACTTTTGTTCGTTTGTGTGTTTGTTTGTTTTTCTTTGTTTCTTAAGGAATGATTCCAGAAATCGCGATGTTTTCGATGTTGTTCACAAATATATCAAATCTATTACAAAAGTTTACACTTAACTTTCTCTGTGGGCCGTTGATTTTTCATCATGATTTTGTCTTAAGCAATATTTCTTACTAGTAATTATCATTAAAGCTCACATATTACACAATTCTTTGAATAACGGATAACTCAGAGGACTTTGTCTACAATCTTTTAGAACTAAGAATATACATCTTCACCAATAATGAATGTCGATTAATTTTTTTACTTCTCTATGTATCACTGTGACGTTAATTGTACAACTGAAAGTGAATCGCAAAAACCTTTGCTGAAAAATAAAATATTTTTTTATGTCTGGTTATAAAGCGGGGATTGAAGCAGGAAATATTATACAGTTTTTCTTGCTATTCAACAAATCTACAAAGGACCATTCATTACGATACATTCTTACAAGCTATTGTCAAGAGTACAATAGCAGATGCCCATTTCGGTATGAGAAATGTTCAATGTCATAATTATCCCTCCACTATAAATAATCCCTAGTATGAATGACTTTACATATGTATATATATTACCAATTTTTTCAAAACTATTCACTCTTTTATATATTGTCTTAAAAGTTATATGACGGAATTGAAAAGAACTTTCTCTTGGTTGAATAATAAGCCGACATATTTAACGTTGCAAATTATTCTCGATTTCATATGACCTGGACTGAATGGGCTGTAGCATATATGTACCAAAATTAAAAATAATGATAATGATATTTATAGCGATAATAGTAAAATTAACCATGATGATGATATTTAATACGTGTCAATGACATCCTTTTCTGCTAGACTTTTAAGACAGTAGAGCACAGTGTGTTCGATAGATTGAGTATGACAAAGTCAGTCATTATGGACATAAACAGCCAAACATTAATTGATTTAGTCTTTTTTACCATAAAAACGTCCTTCCAAGCCTCACCAGGTCTTGATTTGGTGTTGATGTATGATGGAAACTTACAAATTGGAATTAAGAAGTACCCGACGTGTTCGCTATAGAAATCCAAAGGCATCGGTGTCATTACTGTGTTCTAGGCTATGCATACATATAACTCACCCACAGAATGTTTCTGTTAAAGTACATAATGAGTATAAAGTGATCTACTTCTATCTTGTTTAAAAACTAAGATGAAACAAAGTTTTACAAGTCGCGAAATGTAACAACATATCGTAAGCCTATTAGTGATGTAACTAACAGAATACTCACATCCATGTATGTGTTGGCGTTTCACTGGCTATAGACATTGGCATGTTGTGTGGTCCATTCCCCACTTAACCCTCTCTTGGTTACAATATGACCAGGTAAACAGCTTTTCCTGGCACGTGTTAGGCGTAATGAGCCTTTGTCGTTGCAACAAAAGCTGTTGATCTGGGTCATGTAATCTTCATATTTCCTATCTACAGTTTTCACCAAAATGTTTTCTGTTGACGGGAAAGTCAAACATAAAACAGTAAAACAGACAACAATTAACATCCGGGACGTTTTGTACAATTCAAGCTCGAAAGCTTAGCGTTACTCACGGTTTGCTTTTTTTCCAAACTTCGCGTAGAATAACAGAGTCAGGTCGGAGTCACAAGCCGCCAGCCACACGATGAAAGCACCCACGACAACAGCAAATACAATCGCCAGCAGCAGGCCCATTGTGTCTCTGTCATATGGCAAACGAATAACTTTCAAATCATGAAATTAACATTTCATTATATGTGTTATCTATGTAAATTATCAGTATATAGAGGGCCCCGGTGCCGCTGTTGCGCGTCCACATTATAGACCATGAGAACAGAAGAAGAAATCGTCGTAAAGAGCCCGTTGTTTCTGTAGGCGTCAAGTGAAAAGATCGGCCTGGATAATCGAGGGATGACATATTTTTGAGAAATTAAACCATGCAATCATAATATAGGTGATGCGACATATACATGTATTTTATCCTCGGACTATATTATTCCCTGTATTATGGTATAGCATTCCATTAATTTAATGAGTTAGTTTTGCCATAATTTATTTCATGAGAAAACAGATTGGAGAAGAACCACATCTGGTCTGAGCATGATAACAAAATATACAAAAGTCGTATGTAGTCAATAAATAAGTTCTTCAAAATTTTGTCACCTTACATAACGGGTTGGTAAAATTGAGTACGCATAGTCACATTTAGTTGGTGGCAAAAGCTTTTGTAATTACATTCAGCACGCATGGCAAACATACCATATGTTGATGCCAATACAAGTTTCCTGGGGGCCGTATTCATAAAGAATTTGATCTGATCCTAACTTTAATCCTAGAATTATAATTAATATTGTTTGTGCCCTAAACTACTTAATACTTAGCGTAATGTTTGACCAAAACTTTGAGGATTAGCCAATATACGCTCTTGGTCACAATAAGAACTTAAGGATTTACATGCTCATTTTATTAAATCAATCTTAGTTTGATCCGGTATTTGATCTTTTAATCCGGGATTAAAACCTGGATTAAATTAAGATTGATTTAATGAAATGGAAACTTTAATATCAAAATTCATATTACAGCGGAGAACCTTGATTGGTTAATAATGCAAGTTTAGATCATACATTAGGCCAACAATTCAATAGTTCATGATCAAGGCCCAAAGGCACACTGACTTTCGTTTAAGATTAAATTCCCGAGGAGATTAAACTCTTGGGGTTGTATTCACAAAGAGTTTAATCTGATCCTTAATTTAATCCTAAAATGAAAGTCAATGTGCCTTTGGGTCTTGAGCTACCGAATCGTTGGGTGATGTTTGATCTCAACTTGCAAGAATAATTAATCTTTATTCTCCACTGTTATATGAACTTTGGAATTAAAAGTTCCTATTTCATTAAATCAATCTCGATTTATTCCAGATTTTAATCCTGGATCAGAAGATTAAATACTTGATCAAACTAAGATTGACTCAATAAAATCAACCTGTTAACCTTTGAGTTAGAATCCGATCAAATTCTTGGTGAATATGGCCGTTCGTGAATACGGCACCGGTGCAGATATAATGATTCCTGACACGTGGTATTTGATTTTATGGGTAGCAGAAGATGTGGTAGACTAACAAGTGTTTACAAAGTGTCGCCAGCGAAATGAAGCTTTATGGTTTGGAAACTTTCAAAGCGAGGAGAAGGAGTCATCAACGGGTTTGTTTTACATTTCTGGTGCAGGATGTCTATTGTTGCAGTTCTTGTTAGGGTTTCCCTCGGTTTGTACAGGTGGTCGAGCTGCAGTTTATTTTACAATCACTGGGACTGAAAATGCCCGAGTCTATTTCTACATCAGTTATACACTGGCCGGTGGTAAAACTAGGATAAGCTTTCCAGCTAGAAAGGGTACATACTGGTTCAGGGTTAAGTCAAGTTGTTCTTATCTGAACTTGTACTATACAAATTTATTAATTATGTTTGGTTTGACAGGTATTCTTCATTCATAATGAAGCTCTGCATTTATAAGCAAAACTTCACTTATTCAGCTAATTCATCAGTCGGTACGTTCATATTTATTCATTATTATGTTGGTTGTCTTTGCTGAATATTTAGCTCAGACAAAGAAGTGGATACTCGGAGATGTTCGGGTTCAGGCTGCGAAACACGCTTTCAGCTAATTCATTCGGTCAAAAGACCGCGTGTTCCGATTCGGTCTACACAGAACGCTGTGTTTTGTTCCTCAAACTACAACTTCCGAATCCCAAAGTTTTTGTGACCCCATAAAAAACAGGGTTTTGTAATATTCCAAAACACCGGGTTTTGCTTTTTTACTTTAAAATTCACAAAACCCATATATTTGTACGGAAACTATGAGATTTACCCAGGCTTGGAGGAGGTAAACTTTGATTTACGAAACCAAGTGTTTTGGGACAGGCACGCAGATGTGTGATTTGCTCGGTTATTCACACTCTTGATTCCACCCAGGATTTTGTGCGCAAGGTTTTGTAACCAAACCCTGGGTTTCATTAGTAAAAAACCAGAGATTTATCACAAAACCCAGGGTTTTGCATCACATAAGCCAGTGATTCGTTCCTGAAACCTGGGTTTTGTGAAATATTGCACAGTACAACATCCATAAACGCCCACTCCAGGGTACGACCTATCAAGGCCTCATTATCTGACGAAACATATATGTGCAAGCTGTAGGTTGTAAAGGTTTTTCTCTTTGACATAAACTGCTTATATGGCACTTATTTTTGGGTCAGGCGCTAGCACTGGAAACAACACTAAGTACATAACATATGCATATTTTCCATGCTCTATTTTCCCCTATTTTCGACTTGTGAATGTATTTCAGTCACACTTGAAGGTATGTCACAATATATCCTATTGTATTGATCTTTCCGGTGCCCCGTGAATAAAGGGTACATTACATCATCATCATCATCATCATCATCATCATCATCATCATCATCATCATCATCATCATCATCATCATCATCATCATCATCATCATTTGTAAGTACTAATATGCAAAAAGATGGATACTATTTGTTTCATTGTATACGAAGCGTGTAAAGTACATGTCCTCATGCTTCAGAGAGTTTTGACCGAATAAGTGGTTTTAGTTTGGTGGAGACGACACCTAAAATCATAAATAATGTATATTTAGTTTTGAACCTGGTACACATAAAAACGTCAGCTGTAAATACAACGCACAAGTCTTAGCTGCACGTATTTTCTCCGAATCACTTTTTACCACACGTACGGCTTAATACCATTTAACCCTATCTCGGTATATACCATTGTTAATATATCCTGGAGGCAATACAAAAACTAAATTCTTCAACATGAATCATTATCGCTTCAATAAAGTCAAAGCTGACCCTCATAAAAGTAGTTACTGACTGATAAAAAATATAGGCTTTGCATAACATGGTGGCAAACATTATACCCACTGTCTTTCGAAGATAAATCCTCTTATAGGTACTTGAGACTGACTTTTTTCAAACCGTCTATGCAAAAGGTCCCCTTCATGAATTGTGTGGGTAACATACCACACAACCCCATTTTAAACTTCCAGTGTTTGGTAGGTTTTTCAACATCAGCCCCCATAGACACCACTATTTTCCCATTGATGCATCACCCATTGGAACTGGGTTTTATACCCTCAAGGTAATACACCCAACATAAGTTTTGAGTAGCGCCACACCTGGTGCCCCCCTCCAACACCCACACCCACACCCACACCCACACCCACACCCACCCACACATACAACCACGAAAAACGCGTTTTATTTATTTTTGTGACATATTAAATCGATTTTGTCAAGTCTTTAAATAATTCAACGATATGTTAAATACTTTATGTCTTTAAATATTGCAAATTTGATATCATCAGATGCATTTGATGATTTTCAACACAATGCATGATATTTCTCAATGGTAAACCATTTAAACCTGTGTAAAATTATATCTAATCATAGCTTTAAATAGGTATGAAATATCTCAAATCATTCAATTCTTATCTGACAACACTTGATGCTCCATATAACCTGAAGTGTTTGAACCGATGATTAAATGGTTTAACATATCTTAGAATCTCTACGGTCCGATTTAATCAGTTCATTAAATATTTATTGATGCGATTAAATCGTACCGGAAGCACTTTTATGTTAATATTATCAAATAATTTAACCTATCATCAAATCAGTTCGGTATGATTTAATGATATGACTCAATTTGAAGTGGTTAAGTGATAGTATCAAATGTTTTTCATATGATCATTTCATTACTGGTGTGATTTATTCATATAATTAACCAACTATTCATAAGATTAGCTTGGACGGGGAGTGATTTGGCGATTTGATCAATTTTTTGATCATTCATCAAATAGCTTCTGGATAAAAAAAATTCCTTCAATATGAATTTCATTTCTGCTTGTTCTTTATTGTGACATATCATATATATTGCAGATTTCTACAATGTAAAGTTTATCACCTGGAGCATAATAAACAGGTGTAGCCTCCTTAGCTATAATAAAGTAACATAAATATTTTTCACCCCAGAACTTTTCATAAAAGTAAAGAAGTGTCCGAAACACACAGACGCCCCAAGCTGTCACTGTATTTATGACAATTACAAACTCAAAAATGTGAGTTACAGTGATGCATCGGCAAAGTAGCTCCAATACGTGTGAATATACACACAGCCCAAAGCAATTTAATGTAAGAAGGACAATTTGTTAAATATTATCATCATCATCATCATCATCATCATCATCATCATCATCATCATCATCATCATCATCATAACTATTGTTCAAACCCACTTCCCTGACTTAAAGTCCAACGCATTTGAAGATACGCTGGACACAAGTTTGGCATTTTACAATGGCCTTCACAAAGTCAACCGCATTGGACGGACTCCCAGACCAGCTCACGGACAAGCAAAACTCCAGTTGTTCAACTTCATACGGTAGTTAATGTCGGAATGAGCGTCGCTTTATTAGATTTATTAGAGATTTCAGTAATGTGATGAGACCATCGTAAATCGGAGTATATTGTAAGTCCAAAGTGTTTGTGATGAGTAACATTTTGCAATACATTACCTTGAAAATGAATAGGTTTGTCTCATGAGAAATGAGCACGGAGTTAGTTTTTAGAGCAGTCAAGGTCACGCGCTAATATTTGGACCATTGGTCAATATCAGCAAGGTCCGAATTCATAAATTTACCAGCAGTAAAGGGATTATCAATATTCAAGTACAGAGATATCTCATCAGCAGACAATTTTATGTTGCAACGAACAAGATCCACAATATATCGTTGATATGAATAAGAAACATAAGAAGCCCAGGCACGGAACCTTGAGGCACTCCAGCACGGCTTTTACCCCACCTATCTCTTCTTGTACTTTTCCAACACTGCTGAGTGGAGACACTTGCCGGTAATTAATACATGAATTCCCCGGGCCTTTTTTTACATAGTGGAGAACCGTTTCCTCTTTTCCAACCTGCAGGGAATTGTCTATTAGAAGTTTATAAGTTCAATAATCTATCAAGTGACGGGGAGCTAACAGGTGAAGCTTCTCTGAGCAGTTTTGCAATTACATCATCGAGACCAGAATCTTTAGTTGTGTCAAGACTTAAAAGCACCTTGAGAACTTCAGTTTTTTTTTACAGTGAGTGGGTCAAGAATAGATGCAGCAGGATCAGTATCACCGGGTAAAGTGGCCGTTGTAGAATCAACGTTACATTTTTCCACACCGTATGAAATAAAAATCTCAGCCTTGGACAAAGAATACCAGCATGTTTGAGAGAGAGAACAGTTGAAGATTGATTTCCGTTCAGAAAATTTTCAATTGTGTACCGTCAACTTTTGGTTCTCTTTGAAGGGTTGTTGAGGACCTCACGAAGCTTATTATTGTACTAATCTTCAGCAGTTTTAAGCTGTTGTTGATTATGGTTTTGAACTCGACAGAAAGAGGTTCATGCATGAATATTGAAATTTTGATGTTTAGCATTTTCGTATTTTCTTTTAACCTGAGGTTTAAGTGAATGTGGGCGGGAGTTATACCACGGTAAATCATGTGGTCTGACGTCAATATTTTGGTTTTGGAATTATTGTAGTAGTAGTTTTCATAAACAACGTGGACCAGGAATCACAACACAAATCAATATCTTCAGAAGTAACACATGAATTCCAGTCCACACGTCGAAGGCATGTTCTGAAAACCGCAAAGTCTGCTTCACCGTTGTCCCAAAATGCGTCTTTGGAATGTGTGATCTATCTTTTTTCTTAAACAATAGGTTAGCACGTACAACATTATGGTCAAAGTTTGAAATTGAAGGAAGCACATAGCTCTCATGTACATAGTTAGGAATGTTAGGATCTGATCTAAACATGTAGCTGAATGGTCGGTAATCCGTGTGGGCTCATTTGTATGTACCGTAAGAAGATTAGTACTGGCAAATTGATCAAACTTATGACCTGATGGGGTTTGAAAATCGCAATTTAAATCTCCCGTTAAGATAATATTATGAATACCTGTGTCATCCGCCAGGTCGAAACTTTCCTGAAACCGGGGAATTGGGAGCCCTGTACACGACAGCAAATGAAAATTGTGTATTATGAAGTCTAATCTCACACCGTAAAATCGCATTATAATGAACTCAAGATCCGGTCGTCGATTGAGGTGTAAGGATTTGGATACATACAGTGCAACGCCACCGCCTACCACAGTAAGACGATCTTTTCTAATAATGTCATAATAGTCAGGTATATCTAGATTAATTGCTAAAGAATTCGGTGAGTGAAAGGAAAGTTTCCGATACAGAAATTATGTCAAATTCCGGGACGATGTCTGATATAGACCAGTGGAGAGGCTCTCTTTTTGTCTGAAATGTTCGAATTAATGAAATATATACAGCAATAAAGATATACGTGACCAAATAAATGATAAGGTATATATGCAGAGCAATTCACCCGAGCTTCATTAATTCAGTGTTCGAAGTAACACTCATATACGGAACAAAAAATGATCGGGGTATACAGTGTGATGTAAATGATTGCACAGCAACTTGTGTGCATAAGTAATGACACACGATACGACTTTTAACCTAAGTATCTACACCAGATCAAAACACGTTAAGTAAAATAGCATATATCTTGAAACGAATAATAATCTATAATATATGAAGTATTCCATTACAGTCATTGAGATAGTCATGAAAACACAATGTTCAGAATAGGGGCAGTGGAAGCAAAACATGAAGTGAGTAACGGTCGGAATATATATACTGCCTGTCCCAATGCTGAGGCACACGAAATGCAAATAGCTACTTGACAAAAAACTAAACACCATAAATTTGATAGCAGATACCATAATTTGCATGTCAGCAATGATAGAAGTCAAGAATATGTTAAACAAATGCAGGAAAATGGTGAAATAGAAGTAAACACCAATACCCTAACATATAACAGAATATGTATTGCCAGAAACCTCGCAGCACAAAAACTCAAGTCAAACCTCGTGGAAACAGAAGCTAAAGTTTGAAAACAGACAAATACAATAAATATAGGTACATAATAAAGATGAACATATAATTGGACCGTTTGTCTGGATATACATTCAAACATTGGTTAATAAATCACACATTTGGTACATATGTATCCAAATTAGTAAAAAGTTGTTCCACGTTATATAGGGTAATGTAAGCATAGAAAAACAATCAGTCAAAAACAAAGATAAAAGTAGACACACAATAAGGGCTCACACAGCCAGAGTACATGTAGAACGTAATGCTGTTTACTTGTCAAACAGCCATATGTCCTCAGCAGTTTTTTTTTTCCAGATGGAAACCCTGCTCCCGATGCCAGTTCCCCTGCTATAGTCAGCGAAATTTCATATCACCGCGAATTGTGATTAGGATGCCATCTCTTCATTAATCTGAGTTGCCTCTTCATGGGGGTATGGAGTGCCCTCTCGTCCCTATACTTGTGATGCTATAAATTATGGCCAAAATAGGCCCATTATACCGAATGTGTATATCATTGATGTGAAGTGTCAAAAGTGTAGGTCACATAGTGCTAACACTGTTAGAGACATGCGCGACACAAGCTTCTCGGACGGACAGACGAGCTGGATGGCCCCACGCGTGCACGGACAATGGAAACGCGAACTGCCACTCACAAAGTTGGGAGGCATTCAGGCACTTAAAAAAGTCGTTTGTTTAATTGATGCACCAAAACGGTTCTGCCCGTGAAACTTCGAACGCGACCATAGAGGGCACTTTATGATATTGTAGTCAGCTCCGTCCTATCTACACATATCATCAAATCGATTTAACGTATCATAAAACCCTTTTATTGGTATCACTAATTTTCTGTGTTTTTTTTTTTTTACATATGTTTAATTCGATTTGATATAAGCTTTAAATTGATTTAATGTTGTGGTTAAATACATTGCATAATTAAATTGATTTAATGATATAATTAAATATATTTTATTATCTGTCAAAATAGATCTTATCATTTGATTAAACAGTTAAAAAGTTCTCCGATCAAAATATATATCAAATACATTTCATCATATGATTACAGCAATTTAATATCTTTAAATACTTAATGACATCTTTACATATTTAATAATTTGATCAAATATGTAATGGATTCATTAAATCGAGCCATAATATCAGATATTTAATGATATGTTAAATACTGAATAAAATACGAATTGACGATTCATATATATATGTAGTGGAATCTTCCTATCGAGGCCTCCTAAGGGACTGAAAAATGTAGCATTGATAGGGAAGTGGTCTTAATTGGAGATTCGTATTATATATACATATATATATATATATATATATATATATATATATATATATATATATATATATATATATATATATATATATATATATATATATATATATATATATATATATTGTGTATGTCTGTATTATTTTCAAACATTTGAAAATAACAGATTTATCCAATGTTGTCAATTTGTGGAAGATTAACGTGACCAGGCCGCCTTATAAATCTCGCTTTTAGATAATATATATTGTACATCAGAATCATTATAAAGGATTATCGCTTTCTTATCGATGAGACTAAATCTAAGATCACAGTTGACAGATTTATTCAAGTAGGCAGGATCTCTCCATGAACTGATAATTTTGTCGCAGTAGAGAAGCCGACAGAGGTAAGTACTCACCCAAAAGGACTCTGTGGTGACATGGATTCTACTTTTATTGATCGTTGCTACAAATTCGAATGTATGAAGGAAAGTATGAACGCCGGCATGCTGCACTCTGATGAGCTTCACGTGCCATGAGCCGGTACTCAAAGATTTGTGAAAAGTCTGAAAGCCCCAAGCACGAAGCAACAGGTACAATGTACAGGTGAAAGTGGGACGCCCACGTTCGGATAAAGCACAAGGGAGTGGACCTTCCATCATCAAGGCAAATCGGTCGAGATACTGGAAGTGTGGGGAAACTGGGCATGTGACTGAAACAGATTAGCCCAGAAATGTAAGCTAATCGGCCGTTTAAAGAGAGGATTGGATACTGATGAAGAAGGTAGGACCACAACCTAGCAGCCAGTTACAACCTGTGATAGATATAGGCATCACTATTCTCCAATGACAGTAGAAAAATAATGGACGTTTCAGTTCTTTAATATTCAGATTTTTTAGATAAATTATCTCATAATTCCCTATGTGAATAGTGTCAGGTATAAGTTTGTGGGAATCGCCAAAATACTTCAAAATTGTTATGTTGATATCTGTGGTCTTGATGAGACCAAGCTTTTGCCAACTCACAATTTTATATTATAAATTTCAATGTATATGGAAAAGATGGTGATAGTCATGGAAATGGTCTTATGGCTTTTCCAATATCCAGACTTTCCGCACAGACGGACAGAAGATCTAAAGCACTGTCAACAAAGAACTGATTTTCCAAGTTCATGTAAAAAAAGGGGCAGAATGGATGTTTTTCATTATTTACCTTCGTCTATGACAAGGATAGGTTATGTGATGCCGTAGCCTTAGTTTCCACGGGTCTGGAACATGAAGGCAAGACTCTCTTCATTTTTAATTATTTAAATGTCAACTTTGTAAAGACTGATGAGAAAAAAAGTACTGGTACATTTTCTCGTTGTTGTTTTTTTTTTTTTTTTTTGATATGTGCAATATCGTACCATTGATGTTTTAATAGCTCAAATCGAGTGGCTGGATCAGTAAATATTAACACAAAAATAAGCAACTTTTTTATGGTTATCATTGGTGCTCAAAGCCGGGCTACACAACGCTAGTTTTTGCATGCAACGCTTTACATCGTCTGGACAAGCGTTATACATGCAATTCCCCAGACCCTTGGGAGACGCCGTAGTTACACGTCTTTTGGTGTGGGCGAATACATTGTCGAATTTAAAGCTGCTCCATTTCATGTGAAAGGTATTTTACGGATATCGACGATATTGTGTGGTTTCACATTTTACTTCAAAAGATAGTGAACCAGCCCGCGCCATAGAGAAGAAAACACGTGGGAGTGAATCGAACCCCACTGATAAAACGAGGGGTACTTGTAATGGTACAGTAATACTTGTGGAAGAACTGCTGTATTCAAGCACCAACCACCGAAATTTTCAATTTTTTTTTTTTTTTTTTTTGAGCTTTTTTTCGTTTGTTTGTTTTGGTTTTTACTTCAAAACAAAACCATGCAATCAGTGATTTTCCTATAGATCAAATTCAGACAACAGCTGGGCACCTTAGTTTAGGTGATAATGCTGGCAAAATGAAAGAGAGAAGTAAACAATTTGACTTTCATGCTGCAACTGAAATGCAGATCTTACAGCGAATGAGGATATTAAATCACAATAAACATGTCTATCACATAAGCAAAATTCCCTATTGATATGAAGAGGGCTGATGTTCCCTAACATGCAAAAAGATTGATTGAATAAATAAATAAATAAATATAACCACTGTCTGTTAAGCGTTTTATCGGGCATTAATAAGATACGGGAGGAGCCAATGAAAGACCCAATGGTTGATTTTTACTGACATACTTTATTCATTATAATGCTATTTTAGGATAAAAAACTGCCAAACTTTACTGATAAGAATTTATATAGGCTGGAAACTCGCTTCAGATAACATTGAATTTGCTGGAGTAATATATATGGATCTGTCAAAATATTTTGACTGTATGCCCCATTGCCAACTTGTTCAAAAAACCCAAAACATAGCACATTTCAGCCACCTAGCAGACAGAATAGAAACATTTAAATACGGGGATACCAAAAGAGAATGGGCGCATATTCTGAAGGGTGTGTTTAAGGAAAGAATCCTTGGTCCTCGGTTATTAAACAATTTTATGAATGACTTCTGTTTAGAAAGTCCAATAAAAACTCTGGCATTGTGCACATCACAACACATACCTCTCTCTCTCTCTCTCTCTCTCTCTCTCTCTCTCTCTCTCTCTCTCTCTCTCTCTCTCTCTCTCTCTCTCTCTCTCTCTCTCTCTCTCTCTCTCTCTCTCTCTCTCTCTCTCTCTCTCTCTCTCTCTCTCTCTCTCTCTCTCTCTCTCACATTGTGAAAATACTTTCGAACATTTCAGTCGTTGGTTTCGCAAATGTACAATGTGTAACTATGGAGAAGGATTCACATAAGCTTTATCAGCTTGTTTCCAAATCCATTTTCAAGTGAAATAAAATTGGTTTAAACCAAACCATCACGACGCATTATTGCGTCAGACAAGTACATGCAAAACGTCCAATTATCTTTGGGAAATGCTGCCAATATTGGTGTCATATGATTCATATGAAAGCAAACACCGATATGTTTCAAGGTATGATTGTTTGGCGCCAAGAGTCTCCAAATTTTACAGATGACCTTTGCTTCGAAATAAGTGGTTTTGCTAATATCCCCGCGGAGTGTTATTAGGGGGCTGTACCGACAATAAACTTAAGTTTCGTAATCACGTATTTCATGCCAGGAAGCAGCTGCTAAACAGGCTGGTGTTCTGTGAAGGTTTGGTCATAGGATGTGTCGGAATGAAAAGCTCCAAAATTTCAGTGCCTTTGTCGTAGCAAACTTTATGTACTGCCATCCAATATACAAACATGCACACACACACACACACACACACACACACACACACACACACATACATATATAGATAGATAGATAGATAGATAGATAGATAGATAGATAGATAGATAGATATTTTTTTTATATAAAATGATGATGATGATGATGATGATGATGATGATGATGATGATGATGATGATGATGATGATGATGATAATGATGATGACCTATGTGGTCCAGGTAAACGCTCAGGGAAGAGCTTTTTGTTTAGTTTATCATGGCCCTATGTAATCGTACCCAATCCAATTGTCTGCAGCTTTCATTGCACTTTATTTGAATTTTTCGACAGGAGTCCCAGTGATAGCAGATCTGCGTATCCTTAAGTGGGATCATCCTTACATCTTGTTATGGTAAAATATTTCAGTTTATCTTAATTGTATCTTATGTTCTATATTTCTGTATTACCAATGGTTCTGTAACTATTCTGTCTCCCTTGGTGAAATAGATAGTGTTTGAATGTTGAATCTATAACTACGGACAAAGAGACAAACCGCGTAGATTTTCTGAAGAAGTCCTGAAAATTTCACTTCATGAGTGCCCATTATAGTTTTATGACTTGTATGTAAAAAAAGTAAGCTAGATTTAATAACCTGCTGACATCCAGACGACATATGATATATATATATATATATATCATATGTCTATAATGCCCATGTATCACTGTCGATAAATAGACTATCGGCAGTAATGTTTTGTATTATTGTGCCTATTGACTTTAAACAAAGGTTATTATTATAGAGAGCTGTAATAATATCTCAGCATCATTGCAAATTATATAGAATAAAAGTCGTCAATTTAGGTCGAATGTGGTGTTATTGATAAATCTACTTGCGCATAAGATATATAGCGGTTGTAAAACATAACGAAGCACGTGTACCTGTATGGGTTGTCTTTACCAAATACAAAGTCAAGGCAACCAACCGCTATCACAATGATATCATATCTGGGAATTTAAGACATGCTTGATGCCCCCCCCCCCCCATGACCCTTTTACATATTCATTTGGCCGTTAAAGCCTTAAATTTTCAAAATTTGAATGGAGCGTGATAATATATATTATATATTACATATATATAAAATGCACGGGGGATGTGTCACTGTCACTCCTGCTTGTATAATTATGTGTCGAAAAAAAAGATTGTCAAAAATGTAGACTATCGAGGTATATCTCTGCTTTATGAGGTTTCCAAGGTAGAGGAAAGACTAGTCTTTTGTAAGCTTTGTCAATACTTGGCTCAAAATAATATGCCTACACTAAAATGTTCTGTTTTTAAAAAAGCTTAAGCAATTTATCACAAAATTTATAGTCGTGTCGTACGAGGTCACGAAGTAGACAGTTTTCTCAGATGTTTCAAAAGCGTTTGATGGCTTTAATTAAAGCTTGTTGTTTTGGAAAAAATTGTTTTAAATAGATGTCAAGTAGTTGTTATTTTGGGCCATGGAAATAAACATACTTTCTTCGTACCAGTGGCAACTCAAAGATTGTCTCTTTTGAAACGGTTTAAACATAGGTTGTCTCGAAACGGTCTATATACGTTGAATACATTTATGAATCGCCCTATTTTACGGCTCGGTGATATATGACAGCTGTGGTCACACTTTGGTTGCTGTAACAATCTTCACTGTACCAAGCGGTAGCAATATGTGTCAGTGCTTTGCGACAATAATCGTCCAGGTTTGCTCACCCATCTGGGAAAGGCTGGCTGACAGGTCAAATATAAACTTTAAGCATCTACTTTTCCACAAGATAATACAAAAAAATCCATTTCTGCTAACCTCTCAGATATTGCAAGCCCCACCCCCACCCCCAGCTGAAACAGCAACCCGTCGCCCCTTACATTGAGGAATTTGCCGACGAGTAAGTGTCGAGTCCAACGAGTCAGCGATTCTTTTCAGTCGTTCATTTTTTAAATTGTGGAACGAGCTGCCAGTGCACATTCGATAGTCTCCTGCCTTTTTGATTTTGAGTCATTACCCATCGAAATGTAGTCTGTCCAGGTTAAACTTAAATAATGGCGCCATATGTTCCGGTTGAGGATATTGAAAATTTTAACTTCATTTGCCCACGATAAACCAGACAACGAATTGCCCTTAAAGTTTAAAAGTATAGCTTCACATTAGTTATGTGGATTCCACCCATCTTTTTTTTTCCATTATCTGCGTCCAAACTTGGTTCTGAATTTTATGCTCAGGGAAAGTTCTAATTCGGACTTGAAAATCAATCAAGCAGTGTTCATCGCTGTAAAGAACTCCATTTGGAGTTTATCTTTTAATTCCTATCGCATATTAATCACGTGTGTACAAATTATTGTTAATTCCCTTTCTTTTGCCTTCCGTTGTACCACATAACCTTTTTTTTTTTTAGCTTTGTGTACATTGTCAATATACTATGTGTGTTGTATGTGTCTGTAGTGCTTGAGTAGCTTCAAAGGCTCCTACGTCATCCATGTTTAATGAATACAGTTATAATATACTGAGTGTTTAACACTCCAAATTTATTGTTTCGGGGTTGAATAAGCCACAGGAATCCGCTACAATTTAAAGGAGATATATGAAATGGCATTTATTGTTGCTTGGGCAGTACCTACTAACTTGACATAGGCCCAACAAAATCAGATCAATATTGGTTTTATGGTGGGACTTTTGAGGGAGCCCAGGGCACAGACTTTAACCCTTACATAAGTCCGTTGGTGACATCATTGTAATGTTCCGGCTCATTGATATTCCGAATGATGCAGTTGAAGCTGTAGTAGTATATTTTTATTGAAAAAAGTGGTACCTTAGAGTTTTTAAATTCAATTTCCGCACAATGCAATGAAAATATACATAATCAAATTTAGGCCCTTTAATTACCACTGAATCACATTTGTGCGGAAAATTATGGTAATTTGGCATCATAATTTGACACAGATAATGTCTTCCTTGACACATGACCTATGCTAATATAACTATGCGCACCACGCGGCCATAGGTCAATTTTCATTTTTACGTGGATGCACCCAGCACGCACATAAATCAGTTGACTTCGGTCCTGTATGGTGGCCCCATTTCGCCTATGAACTTGACAAGTAGAAAAATAGATTGGCAAGTTAGCGTCACATTGGTACATGGTGATCATCGTGACACCACGTTGTCTTAAAAGTAGAGAAGTATACGTGTTATATCCAATGGTCCTATTTGTGTAAAGGGTTAAAGGACCCTTGGCCCCTATATAATACGCAAGACCGCAGACCAAAACGATTCTTCACAGAACCGTGACCGAAAAAGTTTTTGACTCTCACTACGTTTTTTCTGCAATGTCTATCTCAACAAGCTTTCATTTATCATAACAGGTGGAAAAATGTTGGCATTTCATGCAGGGAATTTATCACTGAAGGCAAAAAGGTGCAAAGCCATTATAAATAGAGTCACACCTCATTATAAAGCACTCAAAGTATCATCATTATTATCATAAAGAGAGTGACACCTCATTATAAAGCACTCAGATTATTATTATTATTAGTAGTAGTAGTAGTAGTAGTAGTAGTAGTAATATTATAAATAGAGTGACACCTCATTACAAAGCACTCAGTGTATTATTATTATAACATCCTATATCATATGGTCGTATAATGTCCTTAAAATTGCAAATCATCTCATAATTAGTGTGCAATATGTGGAGAATTTTTATTCTTTCGCTTTTCATCACTAAAATATAATGTTTAATTTTGAAGCATTTGTTTTACTCTGAGTTTTTCATTGAATATTTGAGCAAATGTGCAGCCATTAACGCTGAAGTTGATACTATTTTCCTCAATTTTAATGCCATTTGAAGATCATCAACGGGAAACCATCACACAGGAGTGTCCTTGTTAGGGCACTGGGTGTTTCAGCGCTCATGCGTCATTTTGGTAGACTGTCTTAATTTTATGATTACAATTTGCCATCAGGAGGATCAGATGCGTTTGCCTGGATATTTTGCCACCGCTCCTCCTCTAAAAGCCCAGACACTTTGTCTGGTGTTATGGACTGGGCTCCAGGAGCAGGAGGGTTAAACAATAACGATAGAGATAAACAGTAATTGAGCTTGCTTCTAAATATTTAAAGCCATTCAACTTTAAATTATATACATTGGTCAATTAATGAAAGGTGAATACCATTACGAATTACAGAATTCATGATGGAAACCAATTACACTGCTTGATTATAACTCTAACAATAATAAATAATTATTGATAAAATAAGACATGTAAGAGACTCATCTCACCCGTAATCGGTTCCTATCCTGGTCGCGTAGCACTGCAGGTTCATGGACACCCAAGGTGATTTGCTACTGAACTTCCAACACTCTTGCGTACCTTTGAAAAGGTGCTGCTTTTGACCCCACTTTTCTGTATCTATTTATGTACTTTTACTTTATAGCCTGGGTTGAAGTAAAGCTATCTTATTGAACCAGGACGAGGCTGAATACAAATCCGTACGGTACACAGAAAAGATGGAAATGAAAGACTTCCAAAAGTAGACGAAAATGGAAAATAAACGGCAAAGGATCGACGTCTCGGTAGAATGTGTGTATGATGCTGTCGTTTTCCAGATCGCTAACAGACTTGTATACTCTGAGACGCAATATGTAGATAGTCCCCTGCGTGACACACACACACACACATAGTTTAGTCTTGAGCTACTTTTAGCCCTGCAGTTTTGAAGTGTGGCTGATTCCTTAACACACACACAAATCCCACGGTGCATTGCCTGGATTAATTTGCTGTATATCTGTGTAGGACTAACTTTCTCGATAAAGGGTATACATATTTTACTATTTGTACGCCAACATGGACATCCTCACATCATCATAAAATTATACTAAGACACCGATATGTTTCCTGCTTCGTTGATCTCATATCCAATGATTCAGACAAAGGTCTCAGTTATCAATAGGAATAATTCAAGTAAATACAGTGTACGTACCAGCTACATTTCCTGCTGGTAGGCTCTGCGTGCCCAATCTAAGTATGAAAAAAGGTGCGATTCGCATGTTGCGTGCTAAACCTGTGAAAGATTGTTCGCTTCGTTACCGACTTTTATGGTGGCTCATTTGTGCCACCCTAACGTAATTTTTCATATCGCAATAACGAGTTACTATCTAGTAAATACGAGATAATTATTTCGTGATAACAAGATAATAACCGTAAATTAAGACAAAACCTCTCGTTATTAGGAGATACTATATCATAATTACGAGTTAATATCTCGTGATTACAAGATAATATCTCGAAATCAGGAATTGCTATCTTGTAATAAAAAGGGAAACTATATGGTAATTATGAGAGTGTATCTCGTATATACGAGAGAGTACCTGGTGATTACGAAATAATATCTGCAAATGACGAGATAGTAACTGGTAATTTCAAGATATTACGAAATATCTCGTATTTATGATATATCTCGTTATTACGAAATATCTCAACTGACGAGATAGTAACTCGTAATTACATGATATTGTTGCGTAATTACTAGATATTTAGTCGTAATTACGAGATAGTATCTCTTAATAAAAAGATATCTCGTAATTACAAATTGATTATTTCGTAATTATGAGACAGTAATTTTCGGAATCACGAGAAGGCTACGTGGTAATTACAAGATAGTAACTCGGATTTACGAGCAATGAGCCACCATAATTTTTTGACCGGACAACTCAGAAAAAAAGTTTTACGACCGACTTGTGCGCAGCCAAGAATCGTAGTCACAGAGCAAAAATGAGTTCACCAGTACAGCCAACTGGTCGATGCCCATATGTACCCTCAATACTTATACGCATCACGCTTAACTCTTTCAGTGCCACATTTCGGACCGAGTCAACAACTTTTCCCTGCGCGCTTTCTGCGCAATGCGGCCAAAGTGCGGCGAAAAAAATGGTTGACCAAGAAGATTATAATCTATATAACCACAGGCATGCTGGTATTCGAAGGTCTTTTAAGAAGGAAAGTGAATCTCACACCTCGTTTTACTTTTTTTTACAACATGCGTCAAATCGCTAGCACATTTTGTTCCATGCGAACAAGCCTGGGCTGATAGAGCAGCATGTAGGGCGTTCAGACATGGGAACTGTGTTTATCGTTCTTGGTGAGCTTGATATCGTACCATCCCCATAGCAAACAGCAGTGTTAAGTTTATATACACTAAACGGCACTTAGGTTTCTGGAAATGATAACACCAGTATGCTAACCTCAATTTGGGTGGCATATTTCAGTTGGCACTTTTCTTTTCATGTGTTTACCTCCTAAAACTAAAATATGAAGCGTCGAAAAAGCATAAACACAAACTATAATAATAATAATAACAATAATAATAATAATAATAATAATAATAATAATAATAATAATAATAATAATAATAATAATAATAATAATAATAATAATAATAACAATAATATTATTATTATTATTATTATTATTATTATTATTATTATTATTATTATTATTATTATTATTATTATTATTATTATTATTATTATTATTATGAACAATGCACAACGGTAGGTCCAAGACAGTAATGTATTGTTAACACAGAAAAAGATTATATAGTTGTTAAACTTTTCTATTTCAGGTATTTAATCCTTTTGAAGAAAACGATTGAAGAAAATCAAGAATAATACCATAGAGAACTTAATTCGTGCTTAAACAAAGTCTAAGCATCACAATGCACTATGGACAAGACATCCTTAAACGGAGGTGAAAATGAAAGCATGCAACACAAATACATGACCATGGACAACAACACAAATTCACCGCAAATCAGCTATTTGCGTACATTTTGAATTGAATTATAAAGTTCTTATGGTAAACGTGACATCTTTTAAAATCAAGTCTTTTAAAAGCATATATTCAGAATACAGAAGAAATGCATGTGGGGGTTTGCTTTACTTCATAAGTTCAACATTTGTAATATTTCCCAGTGTAAACCAAAACCTAACTGGGTTACCAAATGTACAAAATGAAATATTATCCGGTTCAAACGTCGTGAAAGGTCCCTTTATCATTATTTGGCATGTTTGTAACAAAAGTACCATAAATATATAACCATAAGCGCATTTTGTGGAAGTTTTAATTGTCTTTGGAGGGTGCTTAAATTTTTACTGGCTGACAAGACCAGAGGATCAAAGGGTTAACTGGCCTAACCCAATTTGTGCAAGCCCCAGAAGAACGAACAACAGCACACTTGGAAAACTGTACATGGAAATATCCTGGGACGAAAATCGTTTAAAAAGGAGGCGTAACGCGTAACTGCAAAATGGTTTAAAAAATGTAAGCAACACATGATTTTAATCAGCTTTACATAAATTTTATCAGAAGAGTGGAAGGTCTCGAATCTTTCAAGTTACTGTGTACACGTTATATATTTAGTTGCATCCTTTAGTTTATTTTACTGTCGGTCACTTTTACTCCAAATTCAGTCGCTTTTTTATAATTGCACTATGATCTGCCCGTGAAACATTGCAAAATTGCACATATATGTGTAAATGTTCTCTTAAAGTATGCTGGGTAAATGAAACAATCAATCAATCAGTTCATAAGACACCAACACGACTTCATTTAATTTTGCACATATATCACTTCATTCTCCATGTACACCGCTATATCTATCACTTGAGTGCCCATGCACACTGCCATATCAACTGGTGATTCGTTTTTTGAAAATGGCATATCTGATGTTTTACGCCGGTACATTTAGAGTGCATACTTGCACTATTTATCACTATGCGTCTGTTTCTGGCTACTCTGCCGCACATAAGTTGCAATCTATGAATATGGACGGTACACTTGCTCCAATCTAGTTGGGAATGCTGAATTCCTAGTCGTGTCACACTGATACCAAAGTTCATTCTTTGAATAACATTAGTCGACATATAGAGAAGTCACAATGCTGATGATGCTTCTTAGATACGAAGTGATTTAGCATGTGTATAACTAAAAAGTTTTGAAAATATTTGTTGAAATCGCACATAAAGCATTGCCCATATGAAACAAAGGCGCATTTTTTCCCTTTACATTGATGGAACTGGCAATGGCTTCTGCTTGACGACAGGCCTAACTTTATACTTGATGAAAAATAGAGATATGCTTAATTTGCGGCATGGTTGATATTATTATCGCGTGAGGCTCTGCAGCAAATACTCGGATCGTGTACAGTAGTTGGAAAAAATGGCGATAAACATTTGGATTGCCACCAAAAGGGTTCCAAGTTCCAAGTCCCCAACTTGAAACGCATATAAGAGGAACCATATGCTGGATACGGTGACACCCACTCACAGCTGGAAGCACAAGGGCAACCAGCAGAATGTTTATCCGCATATTCTGGTAGATACGAACCCATACATACTGACAACTAAAGTCACTGCCTTCCGAAAATACTGATTAGGGTTAAAAGGGAGAAAGGAAACAAGGCGCCTGCATGCTACATTCCTGTTTTGAACACCTTTTGCTGCCCCGACACATATGATCTATATACCAAAAGATTCGCCACAATCCAATTCCTCGATCTCTGTCTGATAATTGAGTTGTCGGGCGTATTTCCGCCCACGTTGGCCACTTTTTCCCTGGCGGAGCCTCTTAATTTCAAATCAGCCACTCTCGATTTAACGGAAGTAACCCCAGCGTACGGACTCGAATTTCTCCTTCGCTCTGCTTGGTCGCCATCGATCCATCTAATCTAAGATGGCAGCACCCACTGGTGTCACTTGGTTTAAACCTATTTTTTATTCAGGAAGACTACAATTCTGTACACCAAATAATAGACAGCAATTCGAAAAAGGGCAATGTCTTTTGTTAATCCCTCTGGCAGAGAAGGAAACGAAATAAATAGGACGTTACGTGACACACATGCTCCATGAACGGTCAATGTTCCAAGCTGCCCAGTCGTGCAACAGGAACAAGGTGCAAAGGATACTAACAGCGGATAAAAGACAGATAAAGGGGCATACATCAGAAATTTTCTATCCAGTAATTTTTATTCATTAAAATTGCATACATCAGAAAACTTTTATCCAGTAAATTTTATTCATTGAAATTGCAAGTAGAAATACTCATATATATTCTGAGAGACCTACATTAGCTTAATCCAATACCCTTTGGCGAAAACGAGAAGACAAAATTATGTAATCTGGAACCGCCGAAACAAATTGAAAATTTTCAAACAAGAGAGCCGTATAAAACCGTTTGTAAAGAAAAGGAACATATTTTAAGACAATTGTATAACGTTCTGAACCTGCCACAACATATTGTGGGCGCGAGAAAAAATAGTGCCACCCATCTCAACAAGCTGCAACGCACATGCACTTAAGACTCACTTTCACACCAAATTAAACAAGATGGGAGTTCAACTGACTGCTGCCCAAGTGCAACGGGAATATAAAATAGAAGCATATCTGTCTCAAAGTTAAACAATTCTGGCAGCGGATTCTGCCTAGAAGAGAATTTAAGTAATTCAGATTTAAACATTGACAGCGATGGCGAATTGCGAACAGGAAGAGGCAGCTCACTCCAAAGGCGAACTTTTGATGGCCGGAATTAGTTATTTTACAGATCAGTGCGAGGTGGAAAATGAGGCAGGACTTGCTTTTTGACAATCTTATACATCAGGATAACCTTGAATCAGATGCAGCTGATGACATATGGGCAAGTGATCTGTGAGGCTTTGGACCAATTGTTGTACACAAAGCCTAAGATGCGAGCGTTAGCATCACATAGTATCAATAATGACGTCGGCGGAGCTGGCAGGAGCACCTGGTCGCTAGGTCCCTCTAGCTGCCATTTACTAAACCAGTCGGGGGGGGGGGGGGGAGGGGCGAAGTAACGTGAGCAGCTGAACGAACCCATCTGTCGAGAGCCTTTCTTTTTGTTAGACAAAGTTCTACAAATTTATGTACTGTGCACAAGATCTCTATATCCTCATTGAAACAGTGTCGTAACCCATGACAGAGACGTGGCGGGTACGGACATTGATTGTTGAAATTTCGCGCGACGACACCAAATCTGAGCGTTCATTGGCAACATGGCGCTTGGGGGCCTCAGAGGGAGATGGTGTGAGTTGCGATCTGGAAGATTTCGAGAAGGGACCTTGTCACTGGTGACTGCAGACATTAATAAAGGTAACACGCAACATGCGCAACAAATGTTACATACTTTGCCATGTTTATTTAGATTACCCTCTCAGCTGTGAGGTTTTTCTATTAGGCCAAGACCCATTTCCGGCCTCAGAAGCATGTTTGCCAGCCCCAGGTTTCAGCGAGATGTCGACAATGCGAGTTTGTCAATCGTTATCATTTATGATACTGTATGGACAACGTTTTCTGAAGAGACATGAATCATTGACATAATATGCATAAAGTCCAGTAAGTTTGAGACTTTGCAGTAAATAAAACAGGGGATATTTCCCGGGATGCATAAAAAGTCAATGGTATTGCCCATGTTTGCATGCACAGCGGAGGGTGACCAAGAAAATCAAATCTATAGACTAGATACTGAGTAGGTTTCTGATTGGATGAGTTATCGTTCCATCATGTCCCGTACTCACATGTGTAAATGGTAAGAGCTCACTGCTGCTCGCTATTAGTAGTTAAATCCCAGAATACTGCAAAGGACCTAGGTTTAATGGTATGGATATTGATACCACTACAATGAGCGTTGCAAAGTCGACAAACTATGTAAAAAAAGTGTCAATGAAATGTCATCAGGCCGGTTAAGGAGTCATTCCGTGTCCATGGACACAGTGACGGTGAAATAGTTGACTTCAGTAAACTTCATTGGGAAGTGGCCTAACGGGCAATATCTCTGAGTATGTCGAGTAATATTTCCTAGCTGACAAAAGGCCGGGTACCATGTTGTTTTACTGAAGTAGACGTTTGTCACAGTTAGAAAAGTGAACTGCAGGCCCATCCAGGGCATGGCATGATGTCACCAACAACATTATGTCATTTACAAGATTATTCAACAACAATAATGTTTAGATTTAACTCTTTACCATGGTCATTTTTTGCATGTACATGTACTGTCAGTGTTCTCATACCCCTTTTGGAGGCATGTTATTCATGCACTGATGTGTAAACGAAAATAAATAATGATGATTTCTCATTCTCAGTCGAACCTGAATGACGAATTTGCTACCTTATTGTAAAATGTAACTTGATAGTTGATCCCAATGTAGAACCATGATTAAGTTGTTTTTTCACTAATAGTGGAATTGCTGAGTGAATGACATGGTTGTGTTTGTCTGAAAAGTAAAATGTTTCACTGTAAATGTCAAAATGGTAAAGCATATATACATTTAGTACTTTCCCGGGATATTGTTACTGAGAAAGGGCAGGCCTACTCAAAGTTATATATCTAAAGGGTATTTAGGCGAAGGCAATGATAGAAAAACCTGGGAGTTCATTGTCTGGTAAACGTAACTCTATGGACCAAACTATTCATGTCCTACTTTTATGTTAGTTACCTCACCAAATAATAATGAAAATGATTCAATTAAATACAAAGTACAAAAATAATCATAAAGGACATAATAGCATTGGAACTTTTCTTATTGATTGCATACAACACACACACACACACACACACACACACACACATTTACCAGAGAAATAGGTCTTGCATATGTTTTCACCTAGCTGTCTAAATAATTAAAAAAGAACATATTGTAAAGAGCCGAAGTCATTCAACTATTACTTGTTCAGCGTTTAAAACACAAGAATATAAAAGGGTTAATCAATCAAGCAGTTGCTCAATTTCCTTTAGGTCTGCAAAGATATGAGAAAGACCAGCTGCTCAAATCTTGATATCTTGATTGTGCAAGAATGCTTACATCCGTGACATCAGTTTTTAATGTGTCCTAAGAACAGGACAGAAGTCGCCACGAAGTCTAAAATCTGATTTAACATATTTATTTTTGGTTTGTTGAAAATAGAGAATCTGTCTACAAAATTTCTTGCTATGTAGTGCCTGATGATTTACGCTAGTAAACTTTTTCACATCAACTCAACCTTGACTAATTAATCATCTCAGGTTGTCACCATACCATCTAGTGTCTTGGTTCTTTGTGGTCTCTTTGTTTACCTCTTAGTGAATAGGAATAACCAGCCATTGTACGTGTTGGATCGGACCTTGCCTGCTCAACTGGCACGATAAAACAGAGATCTTCTAACGCAGGTCAGGAGCATTTGTGTACAAGTCCAAGTGAAGCAGGAACTTAACAAGATGCTTCATATGTAATAACCTTTAAATGGAATTTTCGTGTGCTTACTTATAGCTGTGTAGGTGCCGTGTATACGAAGCTGCTGTCTGTATGTCTTGCCATTTTTACCTGCCTTCCTATTACTGATATGAATCAGTGGGTGCCACTGGCAGGCACTGCCTGATTCAGATCAATAGTGTTTTTGTAAATCCCCTTATGTTTAAATTTATTAAAAGTAACAGCCATCCGGGGAAATAATTAGAAAATATAAAATTACTAAGATACAAGATCATACAAGATCATGCAAGTTCAGGCAAACAACCTGTTCATGACCAAAAACACTTATGCTTGGTTTATATATGTACGCCTACTAATAGCTTAGTACAAGTCCGTATAATTGATACACAAACAAAGTTAAAGGGCACAAACAAAATTGCAGTCATGTTGTCTTACTATTCTGCATGCATATAGCTGTAATCCTAGCTTTAGCTGACTTGTTTTACTTGTGGCCATGAACCACTGTGTTATTTAATAATATCCTATCCCAGCTTTTATTGAAGAAAGTACTTTTCTATTGCGATCAAATATAGTAATTTATGACTTCTTAGGTTTTTTTCTCCCTTGTTCCTACGCATCAGGATGTGAAGATGGATAATTATCTTTTACTTCAACAGGACTTGGTTGTGTCTTTGGATCTACCAGATGCTGTAGCAATTATGAGGATATTGCTCAGGATGCACATGGATACTGAGAGAATGGTATTGGTATAATTTATGGTGAAAACGGGAAGCTTAATCTTCCATACGTATTAGCACACGTATGCATTAAGTCTGCTTAGTATCAACTACACACCTGATTAGATAATCCTTAGAATATTTGTTTTTGGAATCCCGTTGTGTGGAATTGAAAAGGTGCTCAGTGTAGAAAACTTTATCACGTTTTGCAATTACCTGATATTTGGTATGTCATATAAATGTCAAATTCTCACAATCGCAGGCATTTTGCTGAGATAGATCAGGCATTACCTCAATATATAATTAACTTTTTGTTTCTATTGGCATTCAAAGACAAGATTTTATCCCGACTCCCCACATATCCAATTTTTATGGAGGTATTAAACCCCAGATTTATATTTACATCCCCAGCCGCCATTTTAGAAGGTGGTACAGGGACATAGAAGCAACTGTCCATGCATCCATATCCATCCACATTTTTGGCTTCCTAACTCAAGAATCAATTCATAAATAGTGTTAATAAATTAATCATACACGCAGAAAACATTATGGGAGTCAAATGACTTAACAATTGTATTGTTGACTTTTTTCAGGCAGCTGAGAAATAGTGAACGGTTAATGTAAAAAAAAAAACTAGGCATGCTGTTTGTTTTTTATAAAGATCTGATTTTGTTTCATGAAATATAATATATACATGCATTTTGACTCACATTTATTACCTTATGAAGCTGTTGGTTTTCCTTGTGAACCAATCCACAGAGAGCTGTGGCAGATTATGAGTATAATACTTTGCCTCTTGGTTGATGTTTATCAAGAAAGAGCAATTGAAATTGTTTTGTACGGGCATAATGCTGCAATTGCAGGTGTAGCGGGGACAAAGAAGTCACAGTGTTTTCTGGAATCGTTCTCTGGGCAAAGGAATGTACTTGTCAAAGTTGTGCTCTTTTGATAATGAATGTTATGTTACGAAAATTACTGGGGTAAAATTGTAAATCATTCTTTTTGGAAATTGTCTTTCAAAATATCTGGCGTTGAGCTTTAAATAAGGTATCGGGAGCCTGGATGCTCATTTCATCAAAGACTCTACCACCAATATCCCTCAGCTTTCATGCCATGTTTGGCTGCTGCTTGCTTAATCCTCTGGAGCAGATCATCAAATAAACTAGGCTAATGCTGGAGTCAGTTTTTATACTCTTCAAGGATATGTGGACTTCAAGAGTAGTCATAACAGCGGTTGCAGGACCAGGAACTGTTTTTTCCACCAGAGACTTTTTTCCACCACCACACCACGAGGACACACACAACCGAATCATACATTGATATAGTGATAAAAGCCACATAAACATTGAGCATATGTGATCCTTCCTAGAAACAAAAAAGTAAACAAAGTTGTTATGCTTTGAACACAGCTGGCAGGACTGCCTAAATTCGGACCATCTGAAATGTACAGGCTTTCTGAAATATGGAGCTTGGTGATCTGTGCTGCCTTTATGTCCCCCACCCATGAAGAGCCGAGGGGGGGGGGGGTCCAGTCATGCGCTCTATCTGTGTCTGTCAGTCAGTTTATTTGTAAAAAAAAAGGGGGGACGGGCCATATTGCATGGACAATAGGAGATAGCCATTTTAACTTTTTATGGTTGGTGGCTCTAACCTGGTAAATGTGTCTCTTGAGAAAAGTAGGTCACTATGCCATGTACCTTTGTCACTGTGACGTCTCAGGTATTGTTCAGGTCATTTTAGTTCAAGCTATTCAGATCTTAAAGAATATTGACCAATTCCTCCGTTTAGAAAAGAATGAAAAAAAAACCCCGTAAAATTGGGGAAGCTGGGATGAAGTTTTTTTAGCATTATCAGCACCTTTTGTAGCATAGGCATGAGTGACGCATGACACTGCATTTTGCCCAGCCGTAATGTCTGATCCTACTGCGTGGCAAGTGTATCTATTTAAATGGATATATAATTAAAATAATTTTATTTGTCATTAAAGCTTATATCAGGCAGATTCTGTCAACAGATCCAAATACACTAAATTCTCATTATAGCTCTGGCTTATATGATTTTAATAAATCGGCTAATAACAACACCGCATTATTTATTAAACACAGGCACATGGCATAGCGTTTGTTTTTGACAGGAAGTATTTGAATAGCATGGGACAGCCACATGGGCATCGCCCTCCATTGTTATTTGGGGGGATTTTTTTTCTTTTTTTCAATCAATTTTTTTTATTTATTATTTTTTTTTTTGGGGGGGGGTAACAATAATGGAAGGAACAGTTGAGTGTCCATAGTCATAACAGCGGTTGAATTAAACTCTAACGGCTGGTAAGTCTTGTCTGGTCAATACATTCTTTGTCTTGTGTTGTTTAAAAGCCCAAATGAAGCGACATTTTCCATGTCTCTGTTTGCTGCTTATTTTTGGACAATATTGAAAAATACTGAACTGTTAAACACAGAGGGCTTTTGCAATTAAGACTGTCAGCTCATAGGGTCTTGGATCAAAATATTTCCCAGTTAGTTTTGTCATCTCTGGGTTGAATGACAGGAATTATTTCGCCCCTGCATATGTTGTTATCTTGATAATTCATTGCATACTGACCATCATTGTATTTGTCTATATTTGTCAAAAGCTTTTTATACCCTGAATTATGCAATTTTGATGGAAAAAAAACTTATATATTATGGTGTCGGAAACACTTGGACTTTTTGAAAAGCTATCTGACAAACAAAACACAATATATCGACCTTGATGGAACCTAATCTTGACTTTTAGATATTAAAACAGGGATCCACCCTAGGTACTAAGGTATTTAATATTTACATGAATGATATTTCCACTGCTATTCATATCTACAAATTTATGTAATTTGCTGATGACACCAGTATAACTGCTAATTTCAATACGTTGAGTTATCACCAAATATTAAGAAGTCCAATTTCATGGTATTCCACCATGCTGAAAAGAAAAATGGACTTACTTGAAGAAGGATGGCACTTGTGTTGCAGCAGTCAACAGTTTAAATTTTTAGGTCTAAATCTCTTGACCATCATATTAATTGGAAAGAGCACCGTACAGAAATCGATTAAAATCTCTCAGGGAGTTGAAATTATGAACAAACTTAAATATTTTCTGCCCACTAATACAAAGCTTATGATTTATTACTTGTTAATAATCCCACACATTTGTATTTCGCGATTTTAAATAAGGGCTGCAGAATAAGCAGAATAGTAAAAATGGCAAATGGAAAATGAATAACATCTAGAAAATACATTGCACACACAGATTCTCTGTCTGATGAGTTAGAATTACAGAAAATAAAGGAAATCCTTACTCAAATCAAGCTACAAATATATCATAAATTCACCAATAAAAATCTTTCAAATAAACGTTGATAGCTTCCCTTTTGATCGAGGCAAGAGACCCACAGTCATAGTACCAGAGGGAGTGATGAATTATTTGTAAGTAAAGTCAACTCACCTCTGGCCAAAAAAGGTTTGCAATATGAAATTCCTGTGATTATAAACAGTACAACAAAAATATTTTAGATAAAATCCTTACCCATAGCTTACAGAACTTGGGTAATTACATAAAATGAGCTTCTAAAGAACTACCAAAAAGCATGCTCAAGAGGGAATTGCTACGCGTGTCAGAGAAATAACAACTAAAATAACAAAGAATGGTTCTACCATTTTACAAAAGGGATTCTTACAATACAAGGTTATAAACGGTAAATGTAACTTCCACCTTTGTAGTGGCCACGCATATTTCTGTCAAGTGGGGCAACATGTTATAAGCAACAGATGGTGCAGCTGATCAGATGTTTTTGTCACGTGGTGATGCCGACCGTCAATGCAAGCTTGGAGGAACAATAAGTTCTAACCTAATCAAAATCAAGAGTGAAGCTGACACCAGAACAGAGGAATAGGCTGAGCCTTAGCAGAAAAGCTCTTGAAGGACTGAGGATTATAGGTACATATTTGTATTTCAAACTTCACACCAGCACAGATGTATGTAAAGGTATGCACAACTATGTTACGCGTTATCAACCGATCTGTACAATCGACCGATCGCACTGGACTTACGATGGATTTGATGTTAGCGCACCAATCAATAGATGACGTGGCGTTATTGATCGATTGTCCACTGTTCATTGTGGTCGTTTCTGAGTGTTATTAATCCGTTGATCGTGCTGCAAAGTAAGGTTTCATGTCACATTCCTGTGCACAGAATTAAACGATTGTTACTTGACATCCAGCAGTAAAATTTCACCAGTGATATTTCAAGAATTTAATGTCTTTAGATTGTAATAATGAAAAGGAAACTTTAAGTTTTAGAATGTAATTGAGTAAAATTGGGCATAACCAGTTTCCTGTGAATTTTGTGTCCATGTTCATTGGATTCCACTTTGCCACAAACCTACAAATTAAAATTGAGATGGGACCTCTATTTGTGTTGGTTTTGCAGATTTTTAACATCAATTAGTAATAAATATTAAATAGACAACCAACCTGAAACCCTTTAATTTTAGGGTTTGGTGAAACTTCACCATTATGACACTCAGATGTCCTAACATACTATGTTAAAGACACTAGCTGTAGGGGACAATAACCTCTGTGGTTTTGTTATTGGGCAAATTCACCTGACATACTCAGTTATTTTCACACAGTTCTGAGGTAACAGATGGTGTCATTGTAACCATTTTTCATTTTATCTGCACTTATTTCTTTTTTACACGACTAATATGATGTCTGTGTGAATAATACATAGATATAATGTGTTCCCGAGTCTTGTATTTGTGTCTAATTGTCCAAAAACACTTTCTAGTAGTCATTACCCTATTCTGCAGTCCGAACTTTTTACTCTCCATAAGCTAACCTGTCCCTGTCTAACCTATGTACATACAGAAGTACTATTGTCCATATTGCTCACGTTCCTCTGTAAAATTTTGACATAGGCTGTATCAGCCCAAATTAATTAAAGGGTCTTCAGCGGGTAACTACGGAAATGTTTCGGAGCCTTTTATCCGTACATGTCTGTCTGAGCAGCGGCTCCTCGTCTGAGCTAAATATTCAGCAAAGACAACCCACATAATAATGAATAAATATGAACGTGACAATTGATGAATTAGCTAAATACGTGAAGTTTTGCTTATAAAAGCAGAGCTTCATTATGAAAGAAGAATACCTGTCAAACAAACCATAATTACCAAATTTGTATAGTACAGGTTCAGATAAGAACAACTTGGCTTACCCCTGAACCAATATGTACCCTTTCTAGCTGGACAGCTTATCCTACTTAAACCATCCGCCAGTGGAAAAAAGCTGGGGCATAATATTCAGTCCCAATGATTGTAAAATAAACAGTTGTAGCTAGACCACCTGTATAAACCAAGATATCCTAGCTGTGACTGCTACAGCTGAGGTCCAGCGAGTAACAAATAATTTTCAAGCTGACGGCTGTCTGAACAGCCCGGGCTCGGCTGACCTAAGCTTGCTCATAAGACCAAAGTTGCAACTGAGAGAGACCTGTTTGAGAGCTTTAGCTGAGGGCACCTGACATTTATAAGTATTTGTTGGATTTGCCTAAAGACACATTCATTGAGAATAAATTTACTGGAGCATGAGAAATTGAAAAATATTTAAAGAGAACTTCAAAAAGAACATGCTACCTGGTTGAAAAAACAACATGATATTTAGCATTACTTGACTGAAATAGTAATCAACAGGAAAGGTACAGTATGTGCATGCATGATTTCACGGCAACTGTGCCAGCAGCGAGGATTTTTAAGATTTGCCCAAAAGGGAATAAAAACATATTTGAAAAAGGTACAGTATGTGCATGCATGATCTCACGGCAACTGTGCCAGCAGCGAGGATTTTTAAGATTTGCCCAAAAGGGAATAAAAACATATTTGAAAAAAAAAACAACAAAGAGAATACATTTCGAGTCCGGACAGTTCAACTACTAAGGGCTACACACTCAGTGGTGACAATTTTCCAATACTAAGATTATTCTGTGTTGAACTAATGTACAGGTACACAGTCATAATTACTACAGCTCAAGCTAGCACTGCTTAAAGGGCAGTAAGTGAAGACAATTATTATTAAAGTGTGCGCTTTTGTAATATTAAAAATAATCATACAATTATTGCACCGGAACAATTAGCATCCTGTATGTGGCATTTTTTGTTGCTTGATCAATGAGAGTGAAAATGAAGAGTTATTTAAGTGCTTCACAAGTCCACTTTTGAATGCATATGCTACGCCATGTGTGTTGTTGCCGCCCTGAACAGAGTTAGTTAAAAAGTGGCCCTTTATCTTGGCTCAGTCAGCTTGCAAAGTCAATAAAGAATAGGGCCAAAGACATCGACGGTGCATGCTCCGGGATGAAGGTGGAAAAAACTGCCTGAAAATGTACAACAAATAAAATTAATGTACGAAGAAATAAAGATAGAGAGAAAGAGTACATATTGTAATGACACTCATGAATCCATGATTGCTGGTACTTTCCAATCCAAATCCTTCCATATCAAATCACATTAATCGATGCAACTGTTATGGTTAAATGTAAAGTTGAAATTTCACTTAAGTAGTCGCTTGCCGTAAATTTTGATAAGAGGATCCGGGAACGGTCATTACATTAATCAAGAGTTTCAAAGAGACCATAAGAAATAAATTCATGAATTGGTCTTACATAAATACAACGCACCTTATGAGTGTGTCAGTTTGTATCTAAGAATGCCAATAAATATAAAAGGTATGCACAATCTAAAAAAAAATGAAAAGTAGATAATTTAGGGGGCAAATTACCAAATAAAACAAAACCAACCGGAGAGAATACCAACCTTTTTGTAAGATAATATAAACTTGTATTAACGGAATTTACAATATAATCTTTTCTCCGCTGTACAAGCCCAGGCTGGCTGAAGAACAGCCAACCACTTCCAAGTATTTCTACTAGCCATACTTGTTCATGTGACCACCTGCAATCAGTTTTTTTCTAATATAAAATAAAGAGGAAAATATATAAATGGCCGAACTTTGACTTTTAAGATATGCATATGCCAAAACTGCAGGCATACACGTCAAGCTATGTAGCATGCAAAAAATATATAACGGTGTTTGCCCTTGAGACCCCTTCAGTCACTCTCATAACTGACTGTGTGACCTTCAAAAATAGGTCATGGCCACCACTTGCAATCTCAACTAAGGACCTATAGATATATTTTATCACACCAAATTTCAACTCCCCAACTCACATCCTTTTGGAGTTATAGTGTCCTTAAGGGGTGACAGACAGACAGTTACTTGGACGATAGGTCAAGGTTACTGAATGTCAAAATCAGCCAAGCTTCCACTGCGTTGCTCCTATGGTACAAGTCTAAAGGTGGTAGGTGAATTTGCTCAAAAGTTATTGCGCCCACAAGAGTAATGGGGGGGGGGGGGGCGCACAGAGTTGACAAAAATACCCCGTCGACAGAGCGGCGGGGGGGATCAAACTAAAAAAATATCATCATATGGAAATGTTTAAGCCATGACTACCCCCCAACCAAAAAATCAATACCAGTTCCACATGAGTATGATGCCATGACACCCCCACCCCCCACCCCCCAAAAAGCACTTATAAAATATTACCATATTGGATGGTTGGAGCCATACACTGAAGTAGATCACTGAAGTATTTCATCAATCTTCCCATTTCACAAGATTTAAAACCTTGTTAGCATAAAACAATAGCAAAAAGGCTTTGCTCCATAGCGCAATGAACACAATAAAAAAACTGAATGCTTCAGGGAACAGATCCATGCAATTTCAAGGCCTGAAGTGTAGGACCAAGCGGCAGTTGTGGCTGAAGCTTTGTAGACGACTCCTACAACATGCAATTAAACTAGCACAAAAACACTGGTATCAAAGAGCACACAAGAAGCCAATCCCTTGGCCAGCTCCTCCCCCTCCCCCCCCCCCCCCAAAAAAACCTTACAATTCTGACTACTTTTCTGCTGGGTCATCTTTGTTGGGGTCAGGGTCTCCTGAATAAGCTTCTTATGCTGTGATCGGGGGTGGGGGTGGGGGTCTCCTTGCTCTTCAGGCCTGTCTGGATCATCATCTGTGTAAAGGGATAGTATAAACACATATGTATGTGCAAGTGTACATTACACCTTCACACTCATTAACAGCACATAGTTCTAGACTTAAAGACTTTAGTAAAATTAGCATTTTTCATCCAGCATATGGATGTCTTATATGTAAGACTATACATAATATCAAACAAAATTGACCACACAAGGCAACTGGAACTTAATTGTAGGTTAATTGACAGAGAAATAAAATATGCATGCCTTCAAGAAATGACGGCTTAAAAACTCACATGTAACTAACTCTAGTTTCCGGCAGTCTTTATAACAGGCAATTCACACGGGAGTGTGTATGCATATAAGTGCTGTCAGTGAGAACTTACATACAATCACCATGGAATGTATAATTTATACTCTGAAATAATATTTTTAGTGCAGCATGTGACCATCACTCACATCATACACATGAGCCGTATTAATATGCTATTTGTACAACGTTAAACAGTAGACTAAAGTGCATGTTATCCAAATTTAAATTTGGGTCTGCATTAAAAACACACAATAATAATAATTGAGGTAATAATCCTGAAAACAATTTTCACTTTATCTAAGAGAAAACCCTGTTTGCTTGTGTTAATTATTAATGTTTTTCAACTGTAAAATAACTTAACTTGCTTAGCTAATAACATTTAAAAAAAATTTGTAGTTAAAACATAAAAACTAATAATATTAAAATGCAATTAATATGAACATTTTAATGAACAAAATGAATTGTCACATAATGAAAACTAAATCTAAGGAAACAAATGGAACATTAGAAAGTGGTCAGTAGAACATGAATGCCCTCACAATTAGTGCTGGATCGATATTTTCAATATATCGAAAACATCATAACATATTGCTGATATGATTATCATGGTACAAAAATCCTGTTTGTGATACGAAACAATATTCTCTGTGAAACATTTTGTATATATGTTACCAGTTATTTCATATTTTGTAGAAAACTGTCAGCCCATTATGGATCACAAAAGGCCTAAATAGGCCAATTAGACTAAGAATTGCAGAGGTCTGGATCGGTGCCTATGGACCTGGAACTGATTGTTAAACATCGAAAGTTGCCACGCAAACTGCACGAAAACTAATATGCCTGCATTTTAATTAGCTGCAAGTCTGTAAATATATGAACAGACAAAAAAAATAATCATGAAAATTAATATGACAACAGCCAAAAAGTTTTTTTTTCTTTAAGACGGCAGCCAGACCTGTCCCTTTGGATATATCACTGGCCCACATTATGCCAATGACATATGCCAATGACATATGCTGAAGTTGAAACTCATCCAGTTAAAAGCCTGGGACTATTTGCGAAAAGACGAACAGACCGATTGATGGACGGACAAACGGACACACAAGAATGAAGGGACATGACTCATCAATCCTTCAAAATTTGAACGGAATCAGATGAAAAAACCTAAGACTAGCTGCAAATACAAGTTTAGCCTTGCCCTTAATCCTAATATTTGAATTTTTTACTTTTCATTTTGAAAATTTTATAATCTTATTTTCTCATTACGGTATTCTGGAAAAGACAACTACTCTTTCTTATTATGATCATCATTGTCATAGCCTTCGGGCAGCAGTTATTTACAATTATTTTTTCTTGCTTTTTATCCTTTTAGTTTTCAGTTAGTTATTTTCTGGATATTAGCTACTGTCACACTTGAATTTTCAACTATCTAGAATTCTTTTCAATGTATATTTCACAGTTTTACTTGTCCGCCTGGGAAATGAACTCGCTCGAATCTCCACCCGGTTATTTCGATTTATGATCAAAGTAGCAATAGAGCCCACAATACAGCACCCCTGGTGAACTTAACTGTCGCCAGTCAATTGACGCATATATATCATTCACATTGCTCTGCTTCCATTGAGCATCAAATGTTTGGTTTTTAGATCAGTTTTTATTGATGTAAGCAACATCAATTCACCTCCTCACATCAAAATACATAAATAAACACCACAGTCGATTAAATTTCCTGACTTGGGCAATCTCAGAAACAGTTTTGTGCCAAGCAGTATATTGGGCACTCATCTGTCTGCAATTCTTTCAAATTTTCCCATGTATCAGGAAAGCGTTAACGATACATCTAAATGTTCTTATGATGTATCTATGAAAATGTTTACATTATTTTCCTGACCTAACTAATTGCACAACAATCACATTTTCACACTACGACAGCTTACCAAAATCCCTAATTCACTGTACGAACATTGCCATGCGGCAGGCATGATGTTCTTTGTTACAAAACAGTAACAGTCTGTCAGTTGTGCATGTATTTATATCTGTTACTGGAAGTTTTAAACCTGTAAGAGTTGATAATGTTTCCTGGCAATATGTTTCCTAATCCAATGATGATGGCCTGTTGCGTCACTGCCATGTGGCGTCCATGATGCTCTTTGTAGTAAATGGAGACATGTTTTCAGTTGTGCATATATTCATATCTGTTACTAGTAGTTTTAAACCTGCGGAAGTTATCTTTTTTCCGGGGATACATTTTCTAATCCTATGTTGGTGGCCTCTTACTCATACTAATAAGATGAGTGGTCTACACTCTGAAAGTCTTTGCCACTTAGATGGTACAGTTGTGGCATTTAAATCTTTACACCTAAACAACTTTTTCCCCGTTTTGGCTTTTCTAATGTTAGTTAGCAGTGATTGCTTAGCATCCACATATTAATGATCAGCCGTGCCTTTACTTTGCTGAAAATACCAGCACTGGTTATAAAAAGCTGACACTCCCTCCCCGTCCCCATGCTACCCTTTTGCTTCTGTATGTCCAGCGTATGCGTTTTTATCCATAAGAAACATTTAAATAGGGTATAAGCTCTTTACACTTACCAGGATTTTAAATAGTAAAATTTTGTATCAGCAAAACTGTGTCAGACAAGAAAAGGCTTCATGTATCACTAAATCTAAAATAAGGGACAAACTGACTCAAAAAGGTGATATCAAAGGTAATCATTCCTTTAGCAGAACCAACCAAATAGTTTAATATAGTCAAATAACACGTGTGTAAAGACAAATGGAGACATGAACACCTGCATTAACCCCAAAGTATAAACCAGGCACTGAGATGACAAGTTTATCCCCTTGAGCCATTGAATGTATTGCCCAAACTGGCCAAGTAGTATGTGAGGTGTCGCCTAAGGGCTAAAGTGTATGCTACTAGTAGAAACATGTATGGAACATATTCCTAGATCAAGATTGGCTTCTTGATTAAACCACTCTTTTGGAAAATATGTTTTTTGGCAAGTTTCTCTTAGTCTTCGACTGATGCATACATTTCGGTTTTATCGAGTGCTGACTTGCTAAGGGATTTTGTACGACAAGAATGGTAAAGTTGCATGTACTGCAGTAAGTACCAGGTAGTACCAGTTAGTACCTACAAAACTACCATTAGAATGAGACCAATTTTGCTACTGTGCTATTTCATGAAAGATATACATTTGTAAAATTACTGTCTACCTGTCCATTTTCGTGGATTGTTGCACAATATGTTTCCAACTATGGCTAGGAGGACATTTTATGTTATATATATGACAATTCGTTTCTCTTGATCAAATCCAGATATTTTACTGGAATGCATGTCACTTTTTGAAATTTCGTAAGATCCATATAATGTTTTGCAAGAGCACCAAATGGTTCGTGCAATGTGTCTGTTCTGTGGGGTTTTGGCCATCATTTCAAAAGTTTTGCAGACACAGGTAAAAATAAAACATGTTTAGAAAATCTCCACATTTAACGGGGGGATACATTCTGACAGTATACCATTCAGCAATCATTCAGGCAAGAACACCTATTCATACCCTTTAATTGACATATTAGATCTTGCTGATTTCTACATATGGCTTATTATATTATGATATGTTTATGCAGTACTTAAAGTGTTTTTATCCACTGCCATTGTCCACTGTAGCTTATAGTATAGTTTTGGCACCATTTTGAGGATTTTAAATCCACATTAAAAGTGTTTACTCATTGTTTGTTGCCACGAACGTTAAGCAGACATATTTCACATATCTTAATTACCTGTCTAGCCATGTGTATGCTGTCTTTACACTGGGTATATTGAAAGTTGGTTTATCGAATCTGCAACTTCATGTTTCTCTTCCGGGGAGGCAGCCGGGAGATGTCTAAATCTTATATGGCAAAGCATGAGGGATCGAATTGGGACATGATTTAGGGCTGTTTCTTTGTAATGTTTTGTTTTTGCAAGGTGAGACTGAGGGAAACCTGAAAAATGATCCAACAAGTGCCCAAACACGGTCTCCTTTGTTAGGCATATGGGATTTATTTTCTCACACACTTTTTTTGCATACATAATCACCAAGATATGTTATGAAGGAACTGAAAATTCTCTGATGGGGGACCACCTTTCATAAACATGAACTTTTTTTGAGTGCCAAAACTGCAAACAGGCTCATTAGTCCGTGCTCCCACAAATGGCATTTTATAGAAGTTGTGTTACAACTACATTTTTACTACAAAAAGTAGTCCCTAAGGTATGTGATTGGCCACCCCAATTACAGAAGCCAAGCCTTATTAAACTGTACCATATGGACAGTGAGCGATGTGATCGACTGTGCCACAGTACAAAGGGGCCTGGAACTAAAACTGGTATTATATGTGTAAAATGCTAAAATTATGCCAGAAAATACAATTGTAACGCTATAGCTAAGAGGATGTATGGTGCAACACCGACCAGATCTTCTTGAAGAATACAGGAATACAGATATATATATATATATATATATATATATATATATATATATATATATATATATATATATATATATATATATATATATATATAGATATAGATATATAGATATATATATATATAGATATATATATATATATATATATATATATATATATATATATATATATACTTGACTGCATTAGAGATGCATCCTTTCCTATAAAGAGTAATCTCCAGCCAAACGGACCATATATCAAAGATATGAAAAAATTGAAATTCATGCACACATATATGGCAACTGTTCACTATTTCAATGTTCTTGAGAACACAGATATAAATATGTCCTCATTGATACCGTAAGCAGGTTTATTTCTGGGCTGCAATGAATTCAACTAGTTATTCTCTGTGGGCAACATTTTTTCCTGCCTGGTGTACCGTAAATTATCCAATTGAAGCTGCACCTTGTGTTAGAGTACACTTTTTTTATTTTCCAAATTGATGATGAAATCAGGGTGCGTCTTCTACTTGTGACTTTTCCCTGCACCATGAACTGATGGGCTGTTAAGGTAGCTTCTGGTGTAGCCATACCGAGAACACATAACATCATAAAGTCAAGTAATGCATATATACTTTTTATTGATAAAAATACCACAGACCGAGAAAAAGTAATAACATGATTCTGAAATATTGATGAAACTGTGAAAAGGACATGTAACAATGAGGAAAAGAAAAACGTAGAATGGCCATACAGTGCCATATTTGCGGGAGTCGCTCCCATAAAACTCCGGGAGAAACTGTTCATTTTGATTACTTTGTCTAAGCAGCCTGGAGCTAGAGTGGGTCTTCTACTACGGTTTTTATTCTGAACGAAATGACGGAAATAACAACCTTGTAGATGTCCCAAAGTCGGGAAGCATCTTCTAATGGAGATGCGTCTTTTAATAGAGAATTACGGTAATCATCTTGGATACACCATGCCCTCTTGTCACTGCTTTATTTGGGCAAAATCTTATTCCTGTTTTTTTTTTCAGATAAAAATGGATTTGTGTTCAACAGTCTTCTTCGCCATTGTGATTGGACTGTTCATCATCTGGCTTCTGAGGTGTGATGCAGACCTAACTCTCATTTTCTGGTCCTGGTTTGGTAAAAAGCCAGAAGGTGTGTTTTTGACCACACAAAGTTGAATTATGTAAGCATGATGTGAGTAGATATTAGTGAAGAACTATTATCACCTCATTATTAGACGATCAGAAATTGGACTGTTGAAACTACTGTCATTAGAGGAACAACATAATACTGTACACATGGTTTCAACTTTTGTACGGTTTCTGATACAGGGTACTCGTTTGAGTGTCTCAACCTGTTGCAGTTAGCTGTGATAACATAATCAGCAAGGTAAAGATAAAAGCTGTAAAATAAGGTCTGACAAAGCAAATATAATCTGTTACCTTAAAATTGTACACTAATACATACTATTCAAAATTCTACAAATGCTGAAATTATAACCTGTGATTTTTTATTCTTCATAGACACGAATTTTGTAGGTTTCATAAATTTAAGCTGATGTATTCATGAGGTGTTCAATGAAATATTTAAGGTAAAAATGAGTTTTTAAAGTTTCCGTAGACCCATCCCTGCAAAAGACCAAAGGTCTGTTTTCTAGAAGGTGATTAGAAAATATTGTCCCAGAATTCTATGGTACTTTTAAATCAGGTGTTTATTTTAAACACAAAAAATACTTTAGAATAGTTACACTCTTCCTGTGTCCTTTAATTCAGTATATTTGTGGTAACATACAGGGTTAACAGCTGACCAGGAATATGGAATTCTATCAATGACATTTCTAACAATGTGCTTTTGAATCATTAATATCACATAAAAACAGGTCATGGCGACGGGGCTGATTCAACAGTTGCTTGGATATATATATATATATATATATATATATATATATATATATATATATATATATATATATATATATATATATATATATATATATATATATATATGAGTTACTTGTGACCATACACAGGCTAAAAGTGTGACCTTATCGTCAACATTAGAGTCATGCCAAACGAAGATACTGCCACCGGGTATGCACTATTGGGCCCTCAGGTATTAGCAGAATGACCCTATATTTTTAAGCTATGAATCTGTCAACGGACTGACTGCATATATTCATCTGTTCTCAGTGCATATTCATCATCTTTCATCCCTTCAATTTATATCACTTTCGAATAATAGCTGCTTCGGCGCTAATTTTCTTTGTTTCATTTGTACTCGACTTGAAATATAGTTTACTATACTGAAGCATACGTTTCGTCCGCGGAAAAAAACATGTCAGGTTCGACCAACAAACTTGAAATTTTGAAAAGGAAGTGTGAAACTCTTGAAAATGAACAATCCGATCAATTGAACAAAGTCAAATCATTGAAGGTAGCTACAAAGGGTTAGAGTATCATCGATGCTACCTACGAAATTTACAAAAACTTCACGAGAGTAAATACTCAATAATCATACTGGGGATTTATGGATCAGCAGGTGAGAATTCTATTGATACGCGCCAAAAAGTCAGAGAATTCGGTAAACAAGATCCAACGCCATCTGATGATGAACCACGGAACTCGTGTTTTGCAGCATGTCACAGATTAAATCCCCAGAATGATGCAGGGATTTTATTGAAATTCCTTGATCTGGACGTGAAATCATTATGGGTATCAAAAATAGGATTCCTTGGCCGAAATGTAAAAAAAAAAAAAACAAACAAACAAAAACAAAACAAACAAACTATGACAGCTGATATTCCTCCCGTTCTTCGAAGCCTGGAATGTGAAATTATGAATTACAGCAAAAGCTTGTCAAACGAAAGCAGAAGTATTCTAAAGTCAGATACCAAAAGACGTGGTCATACATCACTCTGAGCCTGCCAAACGGAACAAACTATGAGCGCAAAATTTCCATCCGTGATATTACCAGAACTTATTATTCAGCGGGCAGTATAGCAATCGAAGACAATCCATTAGCCATTAAATGTAACATTTACTCTATCATACCAATGTTACGGCCAAAATTGGGAGATATAATATTGACTTCTAGATCGACTTTGACCCGGATACACAGTAACAAGCGAGAAGTGCAGCACGTGAATGCGCCTTCAGTTTGAATATAGTTTATAATCTCCCATATAACCGGACCAAGTGCGTGTTGCTTGCTCTCTCATAGGATTGAGAAACATTGCAAAACATAACATGAGCGACCTAAACATATGAGTGCACACGCAAGTGACAATAGTACTTTAGATGCAGATTGAAGTTGTAGTAAGAGATGTCCTCCAACAACGTCAACAACCAGATCTCGTATACTTATCTTATTGACTCAGGACCCAATAAATACTACAGGAAAGAAATCTCATGGGGGTGTTACCACATCGAAATAGATGTTGTTCCCAGTCCAAAAATTGCAAGACTCACAGGATACATACATAGGGCTACTAAACACTAGTATGTGGATTATACTGTATTAGCTGGTGGGATATGTAACTTCACCGTTAAGATAGATACAATCCAAGACGAACAAAATATAGACACAGAAATCGTAAAGAACAACCAACCCATGAAATATGCGGCAGCATAATGGAACTAAAACAAATCTATGAAGATAGGATAAACATCGCTACAACAAAAGCAACCAACCCATTAAATATACGACAGCATAATGGAACTAAAACAAATCTATGGAGAAAGGTTAAACATCGCTACAACAAGAGCAGCCAATCCATGTGGTTTCATACTTTCGAAAATGAAAAATATAACTTGAATACTATGTCCGGCCCGATATCTGAAGTATATGAGTGTCAATTTATTGAAGTGGCAAGTTATGAGCTGCACAAAAATATTATTATCAGGTAAACATATCGACCCCCCCCCCCCCCACAGCATTTAGAACTGCAATACCTTTATCGAAGGATTCTCACAAATATTACATAACTTTGAAAGATCAAAAACTGAAAAATTTATTTTGTGGAGATTTTAATATTGACTGACTGCAGAAAAATAATGAACAAAGTTTCCAAGAGTTTTTCGACATGCTGATGTCGAACAGTTTTTATCCAAAAATACCCCCCCCCCCCCACAAGATTGTTTTAATACCAAAAGGACACTAATGGATAGCATATTCTGTAAAATAAATGACAACATCTACAATACAAACTCCGGCATCATAGTAAAGAAATATTCCGGTCACCAACCCTATTTTATATGTATTGATATAACCAACCAGAAGACATGATCACATGAATGATAAATGTCAGTAAACAAAGAGAAACAGGTTTCGCAAATTGGTATGATGACCTTGTAAACAAAGCAAACTCAATGATAATGTTAAGTCTAATCCAAATGTCAATATCGATGTCCTTGCTGAAGTTATTGAAGATGCTAGATATACGCATATAGCGTATAAACGTAGCAGGTTTAACAAACGTAAACACAAACATGATAACTGCTGGAATACTACAATCTATAAATTACAGAGACAAACTATATGAGAGACTGAAATCAACACCGGTAAATTATGTATCATATCAAAAACTAAAACTCATCTTAACGCCTACAACAACATATTAAGAAAAGGTTTCTGTTCAGATAGAAGAGAGTCTAAAAAGTCGCTTCATGACCAACAAAAACGATATTAAAAAACATGGTCCACTATCAATGAAATCTTACCGAAACAACAAAGAAAAAGAATTTCCAAGAACTTTTCTGTGATAGTGGTAATCCATTTATGGATAAGCACAGCATAGCTAACAAATTCAATACTTTATCAATATTGGACCAGATTACGCAAACAAAATGGCCGATTCACGCGGATTTACCCAAATGGATACCTAATAGAAAGATTTGAATGTACATTCAAATTTCATCAAATTGATGTGGATATGGTGAACAATATAATAGATTCCTTATGGCCTGAAAACACCTGTTCGGACGATGGTATACGTACATCTACAGAACTGCTCATCTTTATCAAAATTATGAACCCCTTACTCTAATAATAAACCAGTGTATAAATACAGGTATATTTCCTGACAATCTAAATCTCGCCAAAGTCATCTCAGTTCATTAAAAAAAAGGGATGAAACTCTGTTTGCACAATATCGTCCAAATCTATACTCCCCTCTTCATCCAAAGTCATTGAAAAAATTATTTGGGACGACCAACTATAGGAATATCTCTTTGATTTTAGACCAGTAAGTAATAGTCAGTACGGATTTAGCTCAGGAAATTCCACTGTATTTGCAGCCATAGAATTAGTGGGCGAAATGGTACAAGAAATAGATAAAGTAAAAGTACTTTACTATATATATATATAACTATCCAAAAGCTATGTAACAGATAGAAAACAATATGTATAATTCAATAATACTATATTGTTAGTAACAAAGTTCCTAAAATACGGCTTGCCTGATACCATAAATACAGCTTCAAGAAATATTCGTAAAGCATATTTACCCATAGTTTAAAGGGACTTGCTGGATTTGCTATATTATTTCTATATAAAGTGACTTGTCTTCTGTCCTTAATTGCTATATTCGTGCACATCAAAGTAAGTACTCAATTCGGATTGTTTCTACATAAGAGCACATCTTAAAGAAGACAATACTACGGATAATTAATACTGGTCTCAAAAACCATGTATAAGAAATATGTGACGTGCGTATGAACACATGACTGGTCTAATTGCACAGATGTCTTTTCCTTGTTACTTATGTCTATATATTGTTAAACAATATTTTGTAGCTTTCGTGACAGCGACAGTTTATATTGCCTTAATGAGATTCTCTCAAACCGAATTAGAACTATAAAGTTGGGAGGTTTTTTTGTGTTTGTCGGTTTGTTTGTTTGTTTGTTTTGTATCTGTTTTTTTTTTTTTTTTTGTTTTGTTTTGTTTTGTTTTGTTTTTTGTTTTTTTGTTTTTTTTTTTTCTTCTTCTTTTTTCTTGGGGGGGGGGGGTAATTACGAGCATATACAAGTCTTTTTTTCGTTTTGGGCAACTAAATATGTTTCTGAGTTGTGAGTTTATGTCGTATATATTGACATGGCTCCATTTGAATAACACAAAATCATCATTTATATTCTTTACCGAATTCCTTCAATAGAGAAATTATATCGAGATGAACGTACAAACTTATCCATCAATTAAGTATTAATTACTAGGCATATTAATTATTATAAGCATAGTGATCACTATCATAGATTCTCTCAACCAGTTTGTGGCGTATGTTTTTATACAGCTGCATTAGGTGGCCAGGTGGTGTGGATCACTGGGGCATCTAGTGGTATTGGGGAGTACTTGGCATATGCACTGGCCAAAGCAGGGTGTAAACTGGTGCTGTCTGCTCGGAGACAGGAGGAGCTGGAGAGAGTCAAAATTCAATGTCTAGGTAATCGTAATGATCATACATTTACCTTTTGTTCTGTTGCTTTGCATACAATTTGTCATCAGATTCCAGGCCTGGGTGGTGGTGGTGGTGGTGTTTGGTGGAAAGTTGCCGTTATATACATTTGGCATGATTACGGATTTTTGAGGTCAACTTATGTAGAATACAAGTCAGAGCAATAGTTCCACCATTGAATGCCCACCTCAATGGCAGGGCCAAACGCAGTTTATTAAACCAGTTGGTCGGTCAATAAAAGCCTGATAAAATAAGAACAATAGCATTTAAGAGCTGATAAAATAGTCTTAAACGGGAGGGGTACTTCAAAGAATGTATAAGCACGAAACAGGTACGCTTATTTTGGACTTGTAGTAGAGTTAAAGGAGGACAGAAGTCCCATTATGTTATACATTATTTTGATGACTATGTAATGAGGAATAAATATCTAAATACATCTCCCTTGTTTTCGAAATTTGAAAAAGTTATTAAATGGGGCAATATATCCCAGCTTTTTTTGTACACCTCCATAGCCTGAAGCCATCCAATGCAACCTCCCAATCACAGTGCTGTATTCAGCGCACCAATCACCAATTGTGTTATAAAATGATTCCAATGACAACATGGCAACAAAATTTAGAGGGAAGTCAGACAACCATACATGTAGCTATTATACTCATTGTAATGATGACCATTCCTCTTGACCAGGCTATGTGATTACAAAAATGTGGTTAACGTTTTGGGAATATGGAATATGCTAACCATAACCATGCATTTTTACTTAGAGAATTTCATGTGGTAACAAGCCATGAAGAAAGCTTTGTATGGCAAATGTAAAAAAATATAACCTACAGTACTGATGAGGAAAAAGTGTGTATATATATGTATATATATATATATATATATATATATATATATATATATATATATATATATATATATATATATGTATACTGTCACGTACAATTGACATTTCCATGATCCTCTCTCAAGCCACTGCTTTCTTCTCCAATGGGATTCCACTGAGCGTAATTTGGCAGCTTTCAGAGTATATCGTATTATTATAATGGGAATTTTTCGGGCCTGCTTTTACATTTCATTTAATGATTTCACACATGCATGTTACTAACTTAGACCCTCCGAGAAATGTAATACATAATGGGACTTCTGCCTTCCTTTAACAAAATGAAATCCTTGCAGTTACATGCTTGCGAGAACACTACAGAAACACAAGTTTGGTAGCAACAGCATGTAACAGCTTCCAGCAGTGATTTGTGCTACTCAATAAAAAATTGACACAGTACTGCTTCAGCACTGCAAGAAGCCATGGCAGTTGTTGGAACATTCCGTGCACTACAGTAAGCTACATTATGCTGCCACCAGGTGCAAGATGTCGCTGCAACATTCCATAACTAGCTGCAATGTATCATTCAATGCTGCAATAATCTCAGAAAGCCTTAAGCGTGTAATGCATTGTTGGCTAGGCGCCTTTTCTTGGTAAATATTGTGCCTGCAAACAGATTATGAGGGCGTTTTTTCATGGGTCAAAAATTGCAGCTTTCGGTGTCACATGAAGTGTAGATCATGTGGTTTCGAGATTTGAAAGTATAACATCATGGTACATGTACAGGATATTTGTAATTTCTAAGCATTTGTTGACATTTGCAGTAGTATTATTATTTTTCTGTTTTGTTGATGGGTCAATGCTCACTATTTACATGTGCATACAAATGCTCATATTATGAATACAGCCTCAAATATCCATTGCTGCACTCGACTCTATCTGTCTGATTGTCCAAAACTCTTCGCAATTCTTCATTAAAATCACAGTATTGAAAGTACAAGTATCATGTGTGATTTGAAAAGATAGCCAAGAAGTGTGCCCTATTCAAAGTATGTCTCTGGCAAATGCAAAGTGTAGAAATGGTAGGACCTGTCTTGTCTAAACAGTGGCATTAGTGCTGCAAAATATTGGCACATGCTGCCATGATCACAGCGAACTCATTCACATGACAAAAGAACATTACGGCCAGGTGCAGAAGATTGTAGCAGCCCAGCCCATTCTCCCTCTGGCTCTAAGTATTTAAGTATGCTGCAATGTATTCTGTGTAGAGTAAGTTCAAAACTGTAGCTTCGATCATCTCAGCAAACTAGTTTGCTTGACAGAAATGCATTTCGGTAGTGTTGCTGCAATGAGTTAGTGCAGTAGATATTGCTACACTGTATTGCAGCAGGGCTTTGTTGCCATGGAGATTTTAAATGGGCAGAGTCCCAGCGAGGGGTCAAAGTGCGGAGTAAAACAAAAAGCACATATCAATGTAATGTTTCACTGGACCCTCTACAGATAATGAACTGATTATCAAAACAGGTAATTCAGTCCATCAGGGAAACCAACTAATGTTTTGAGCAGGGGAAGCATGGGAAAACAATTATATAACAATTACTACATATATCATGACCGTGACCATCCTGCACTCATGTTGTGAAGTGGCTTTTAAATTTGAAGCATGTGACCCGCTTGTGGAAATACTTTGAACAAATAGCTTCTCTAAGACATTTCAGGTGAGCTTTATGTATCAATTCCTATTAATCTGATATCAAATTTGCAACTACAGCTCACCCTAAATTATTTCAAACATTGTGGAAGGGTGCAAAGGCGCATCCAAAATCACAAGCACTATACTGTGAAAGTTGTTGATATATTCTTCATATCATTCTTGATGGAAAATAGCAATTGACATCAGGAATTCGGACTATTTCCAGCAATTTAACAAGAAAATATTGTTGTAGTCCATTACACCATGATTTGATCCTCCGGGCTCAACAAAAGAGGGCCTAAACATCAAGCTACATATGAATACATTACTTGAAGTGTCATAATGATGATGGTGACATGACAATATTTAGCTTTTCCTCGGAATTAGAGAAACCATGAAATTTGGATTCTTTATTAAAGCCAAAACATAACACATGTGCCTGGTGTGTTATCGGATGATAACACATGTGTCCCGCCCAGATTTTAATAAGCCAAGACTACGTGGATTTCCGGAACTCAACACTTTATCATGCTGGGAAATCAGTTTCCGGTCGTTTGTACTAAATGTCTCAATTTCGTGCAATCGAGCAGAAGAAATAAGTAGAAAGTGTAAATATAAGCAATGAGGCTCGCTTTTGTGTGTGTTATGGCATGATAATGACGCAGGTGATCGAGGCTGGCATCGGGCGATGCGCACTTGCATGTGCCACGCCCATGATGCATCTTCCATAACCCACCTCATTATGCCATAACACACACAAAAGCGACTATCATTTCTTTAAAAAAAAAACTACTCATAATAGTGTCTAATATAAAACTTTGAATGGAACTGATTTAATAGGAAGGTCATGCAGATCATATAAGTAGAAGAAAAGTGATGGTAGTTCTGAGTGTCACATACACTGTGGCCTGGTGGCTGCCATCCTTGCATTAATATATCCCAGAATGACGTGATGATATAGCAATGTCAATGAAGGTTTGTTTTTGCATTTTAACAAATTAACTACTTTGAACTGTTTTCAAAGTTTTAACAGATCATAAATCTGAACCAATTGTATTTAAATTATAACCCATTATACTTTTAATAGTAAATGAACAAATATTTATAATTGGTGTGGGAGGATCCTGGCCAGGATTGCTGACTGCAGTGTTGTGGCACAAATGTAAGAACACTGTATTTCACTTGATTATATCATCGGTTATACTGCAGTGATTTGTTCCATGTATGCATTATTATATTTCTAGTTTCAGGTGGATTGCAAAAGTAAGCTTCTTGTAAGGTTTACTTCAGCGTAAGAGATTATGGTATATAAAAAAGCTAAACTAATGTAATGAATGCGTCATGTGTACATCATTTCCATGTCAGCTCTACCTTTTAACATTTACGATTGCCCCATTTGTATTTCCAGCCAAAGCCAAAGTGGCTGACAGTGACATCCTGGTCCTTCCATTGGATGTTTTACAAATGGAGACCCATAAAGACGCTATGGATACAGTCTTGAACAAATTTGGCGTGGTAAGCTCTTTATGCTTGAAATGCTGATCATGCTGTAGTCTGTCTAAAGGGTGACAAAAACCTTGTTGCCATAACCTCAGGGAGCCCAACACATTAGTCACTTCGATGTACTATAGGGTTTCCCATATGCAATAAATATGTTAAAACTAATCTCAGCATCAACATGGTTAAATTAGCTGTTTTTCTCTTTCAGATTGATGTTCTCATCAACAATGCTGGGCGCTCACAGAGAGCCTTTGTGACAGAGACTGCCCTGGAGGTTGATAGGCAAATGCTGGAGCTCAATGTACTCTCTGTGATATCCCTGACAAAGGCTGTGGCACCCCATATGATCAAAAGGAAAGCAGGACATATTGTTGTGACAAGCAGCATTGCAGGGAAAGTTGGTAAGTGTTTTATTAGCTCATCCAATTTGTCAATCATGTTGGTAATGCTGGTCATGTTGTTCCTCTGTCACATTTGCTCACGGTGTGAGAGTTGGTTAAAAATTTTAACTAATATTTTACACCTTTCTGCCGAGTAAATGATGGCTTACTTACTTAAATACACAGCATGTACATTTATATATTGTAGTTAACAAGTGAAGTGAATAAACTTTTTTGTTGGTGGTAATATGGAAAAAATGACTACACAACCCCAGGAACACCCACCCCTGAAAAAAGTCCAAAAGCAAATGAGCAAGAGTCCCCATAGACAAACTTCTTTTCAGATTCCCCACCCCACCCAGCCCCCTATCCCCTATACCTCAGTTTACCAACCGGCAGGACTGTTCCAAACTAAAGTAAGCAATACATGCACTCATAGTTTCTCAATATTAGCAGTCCCATGCTGATGATGCAAGAACCAGACATTTACTTTGCCACTACCTGGAAACACTTTCAGTTGCAAGGTATCTCCAGTGGCAAAAAATATACAAATGCACTCATCAGTCAACCACACTTGTAAATGTAGTGACAACTCCTACCTGCAAAACTTACCTTTTTCAACTCCCACCAGACATCAGTCAACAATTGCACGATGTCAACAAGTTTGCCATATCTTTCGAGTTTTGGTTCCCATCTTGGTGAAGCATTTTTGAACAATTTGCCAAATAACATTCTGATTCACTGTCTTGGCTCCAGTGTTTATGTATTGTAACAGTTGTTTGTGAAACTTCATAAGGTTTCTCGCACTAAGGGCAAAGTAAGGGATTACTTAACCCGATGGTTATGATGGTGGATGAAGTGTCATATCGTAGCCCACAATTGTGAAGTAGACATGTAAAACAGATGATGCTCCCAAGATTCTGTTCATAACTTTGACAAAATACGCCAACTGCAAACATAAATATATCTATTTCATTCATATCACTAATATTTTAAGGACAGCTAAAATAGCAAAATAAATCCCACTTTAATTAATCCTAGTTCAAAATGTATTTGCATTAGAATAACAAACTGTACATGCGTGTAGTTGTCAAACTCCAAAGAATTTATATGTCCCATGTTTGGGTGTATGTGATGCTCATTGTTGAATAAACAATTAAAAGTTGACCACAAACCATCCACCCCATAAATCTTGATACAGGTCTCTCATTATTTGTAATAAAATCTTATCTACAATTGCATCTCAATCATATTGGTAACAAAACACGGTCCTGCGATTTTTTATGTTTGGCTTAGTTTTTCTACTATCCACAGACAGAGTTTGACACTCCAGTTTTCCCTTTGATTTTCAGAATGTTCATTTTCTTCATTTCATAGGAAAAGAATGAAGCAATTTTTTTTTAAAGTCGCGGATTGTTTTTGCTGTTTAGACATTACAAAATCGAAAGCCACTAGCCATATTAAATTCCAAATGGCCGTCTTCTTGCAACAACCATTCCCAGGTGAAAAACTCATCCTATTATCCTTTCTGAGAAAATGAGCTTCCATACCCCCACCACCATACCCCCACCCAAATAGGTCTGACATTACACCAAGATTATTCTGCCAACTCGCTTGTGGTATCTCTTGGCAATTGATCACAGTGCACGTCGTATTAAACGATTTATTTTACGTTTCCTTTTTCCGGACCAGTTTCTTCTCTTTTCTGTTTTGTTTTTTGTTTTTTTGTTAGTAGTCGTTACTCTACTCCGCAGTCTGAACGCTTTACACTCCATAAGCTAAACTGTTACTGTCTAGCCAGTATATAAATATGGAAGTACTATTGTCCATATTGCACACGTTCTTGTGTAGAATTTTTATATAGGCTCCATTAGCCCAAAAAAATAAAGGGTCTTCAGCTAGTAAATACTCAGTGCAAGTTTTGGAGGCTGTATCTGTACATGTGTCTCTGAGTAAAGGCTCCTTGTCTAAGCTAAATATTCAACAAAGACAACCCCCCAAAATTGACGAAAAAAACATGTCAATGTGTCGAATAATGCGTTAGCTAAATAAGTGAAGCTTTGCTTTTAAATGCAGAGCTTAAATATGAATAAATAAGACCTGTTGAACGATACATAATTACTAACTTAGTATTGTAAAGGTTCAGATAACAATAATTTGACTAGCCCCTGAACCAGTGTGAACCATTTCTAGCTGGATAGCTTACCTTAGTTTAACCACCTGTGAGTGTACAACTAAAGTAAAAACCAAATTGGGGCATTATATTAAGTCCTGGTGATTATAAAATAAACAGTTATAGCTGGACTACCTGTACAAACCAAGCGAAACCCCAACAAGTACTGCAACAATGGACATCCTGCACCAGTAATGTAAAACAAACCCCATGATGACACCTACTCCTAATTTTGAAAGTCTCGAAACAATAAAGCTCTATTTCACTGCCAAACCTGAATTTTATTTCAACATAATTAGTCAAGTTTATGAGATTTGAGCAAATACCGTCCCATTTGATTAATTTTTGACAGCGAGTAAATATGTGCACTTAGGCATGTCAGAAACAAATAAAAGTCATTAGCATTTGAGTCAAGAACACGTTATCAAAATACATATTTTTAACCAGATTCTAAGTACAATTAAGAAAACTTGTAACTGCCGTAGGCTGCTGCTTGCCGTAGGGCATGTCAGAAAATAATGAAATTCATTAGCATTTAACTCAAGGCAATATAGTCAAAACATAACTTTTAACCAAATTCTAAGTACAATTAGACAAGGTTGGAACTTTCATTGGTCGCTGCTTGCTACCAATGGCCTCTGACAGTTCAACCTGACAGAACCCATGCTAGCCTTAAACGTCTGAATGGTGTATATTAAAGCAGAATGATGCAAAAAGATGAATTTACGTAGCAAAGCAGGCAAGTCTAAAATCGGTAAAATTATTGAAACCAAACTTTCTAAACTTTGTAAAAATCTTTATCCTCTTGGCTCAGCTTTATTGTAAATACATTTGGTTCTCGATGCAAGGTCGTCTAGAAACACATCCCTAAGATTGTATAAATTGTTACCTTCCAAACAGATATGTTTTGGGTAAATTACTTTAGCGATTTTACTGAAATACTCTACGTTTATACAAGCAATATAGTCAATATACCTTGCATTGATTGAGAATTCTGTAGCCATCTGAAAGTCCTTTTTCCTCAATTAATACCATATAGTTAACTCAAGCCCGGTATGCAGGACCTCAGGACCAGGCTTAGCTTAGTGCCTGCTAATTCCTTGTACCTATCCTGATGTATGATCTTTCTTATAGTTTGATTCAGTAAATATCTTTTGATTTGATTTGATGGAAGATCAGGTCTATTGGTATTTGAGTGAAAGCTCTTGACGCTTAATTTTTTTTCCAGGATTTTCTGGGAAATAACAACATTTTGGGGACAATAATTGATAAAAACTTCAGGCTCCATTTCCGGAAGAAACAAAAACATAAACGTGTTGTGTTTATAATCACATCCAAAAACCTCAACATACACCAGCCTACGTAAAAAAATAATTCAGTGTCATCGATACATTCCCTTTCCTTAATAAACTCTCATAAAATCTCCTTGTTCAACCTCTATATCTGTACTGAATGTCTGTGTTGCCGTTTTGAATTATATAATTATGGAGTTGGCATGAGAGAAATACTCACTGCCGCAGAACATTTAATGGCTGCCCCATCTGAGACACTTGAAAGAATGAACATGATCTCTTTATGTATCTCAGGGATACCAATGTTAGCGTCCTACAGCACTTCCAAGTTTGCACTGCAGGTCAGTATTTGTGGTTAATTGCTTTGCCAGTTGTTCTGTAACTTGGATCTTCTTGATAAAAGACCAGCTTGATGAACTCGTTGGTGCCGTTACACAACAATATATATGATGATATGTTACTTTCAATTTGGAAAAGTAAAACGTGCTTTAATTAATACACATTGTATGTCCTCAATACTAGAGCATGGGGAAGTCCTTTTTTATATATTTGCCAATCGCTATTAAGTCTGAAAAACTCAGTTAAACATTTGCAGAATATTTTGTGAAGGTGTGATATACAACACAGGAAAATTGGTGAGATTTATTAGTCCATGATGGTCTCAGCTTGCTTAAGGGTCAACCAAGTCATATCCAAAGTACTTAAATGTTCAATAGGATAGTAGCTTTTTTTCTATTCTCTTGCATTTTGGTCATAATATACTTAAATAATTTAACTGTGTGTCAGTAACATGAAGGGGTCCCACAGGGCATTTAATTAGTCACAATAGATGCAGTATATTTTTCAAGTTTTAAAGGGCTGTCACCAGCATGGCATTTCAAGATCAATGCGGCTTCTCTGCCAGTCAGTGTGAGCAACGTACGAGCCTTCCGAAATTACTTTTCGATTATAGAATCTCTCATCTGTGCACACATCGTTTGTGTACTTATGCTGATAATATCGTTTATACATTTTCGAAACACTATAGTCTGAAGTTGATGAAGAATAATTCTAAGGTTGAGAGGACCGGTTTTATACCACAAGTTGCCTTTTGTGGGTGACTACCTGTCTCAAGTCAGGAATGAAATTTTTCTCCACATTGGTATTGGTAGATGAATCTTGATGCTTTGGTATCTGTGGAATCGCTTTGCAGGCATTGTTGGTTTTGGAATGTATGAATATGGGTCATGTATTTCTGTACTATTTGATGAATACTTCATTGGCTATGTTATTATGGAGGAAGAGTATATTTATAATGTTCCAGATTCATAAATATCACAAAAACGATGTAGGTCTGCTTTTTTCTTTTGCTGTAAACTCAGCTCACTGACAGGTCAGCAGAGATAAAAGTGATGAGCCTGCCAGGCCTGTTTTTATTTTTGGCAGAACTAATAAAATTTGGATTTTGAGTGGTAAGGCCTACACATTTTGGAAACACTATAGTCTGTAGTTAATGAAGAACATTTCAAAAGTTAAGAGGACTGTTTTAAAAACTACCAGTTGCCTTTAATGGGTGGCTGCCTGTTTCAAGTCAGGAGTGAAATTTGTTTCTTCACTTTGTCATTGGGTGATGAATGTTGATGCTTTCGTAACTGTGGAATCTCTTTGCAGTCATTGTTGGTTTTCGAATTTATGAACATGGGTCATGTTTTTCTTTACTATTTTACACACTGTCTTCTACTCATTCTAGGGATGGTTTGACACATTTCTCATGGAGAATGCCTCTCACAATCTAGGAGTGACTCTGGCGTGTCCAGGGCCAGTAATTTCTAATATTCTACAGAATGCATTTACTGGAGAACCAAATAAGGTAATATGTTTGTAAAATTTACAGTCACATCATGGTACCCAATTGAATACAGAAACCTTTTGACATAACTTTCACAAAATATGGTATACATCTTTATTAACTTTTTCCTGTGGAAAGGTCTGTCTTATTTCCGCTCTTCCCCACTGTTTCCATATAATGTAACTGAAACTCCAGTCAAGAAGGGGGCCCTATGACAGATTCTACAATACAGGTCTTTTCACACAGGTCATTTTGATCCGAAGCATATTTTACAAATGTAAGAAGATACAGGTATCGATGTGAAGATCTGACGGGATAGTGCTAAGTAAGATCAGATTTATTATAGCGTAGGCTGATTTACCATATCTTACCCCTTGCATATGTCATGGTAAGCTTCAGTCATGATCATTTACCTGTACAGGTCTTACTGTTGGATAATAGATTCAGCAAGTTCAAAGCATGAACAGTCTAATCAACATATTTCCCAGTATTGATACAATCAATTTGTTGTAATTTTAGGCATTTGAAATTTTGTCATATATATTTCTTTTAACATATATGTTCAAAGCTGTTTGCTACATTTAAAGAACAATCTTGACTTCACAAAATTCTGATCACAATTCTGTCTGAACGTTTAAACATGGGATTATATCTAGAAACTGGGTGGCAAGATAAGCCCGACTGAGCGACGGATGTCCACAGAACGTTGTGCAGAGCTGATGGTTGTTGCCCTTGCAAACAAGGTAGAAGAAACGTGGATAACCAAACAACCCTTCCTTCTCTTAGTCTACATCTCCGTATTCGTGCCATGGCTGGGGAGAAAGTAAGTACATGTTCTATTTAAAAAAAAAACAGCTTAATGTCAACAATGGTCATGAGGTTATGTATCTTAAATGCAATTATATTTGTGTGGAGGTAGAAATTTTGTGTATATAACACTGCAATGTATAGGTAAAGATGTTTCTTGTGGGCCTATATGTCGTTCAATGTAATAGTTTAATGTTACTTTTGTTTGGTACATGTATGATATGCATTAATAAAATAAATGTTTCGGCAATCAAAAAGGGATTTCAAGTTACACAAATGTTGCAGCAGCCATTTCAGCTAAGTACTGAAAAAATATGTTGATATCATTAAGCATACTCTTTCAAGGGAGAGGGGATATCAAACGGTGTTAACTTATGTACACTTGTGAAAATGTCTACATGTCTCCTTGTCATACGCCAGGATAATAGTACACCGCCTCCCAAAAAGGCGGGGCCTATAGCTTTGCACATGATTACTCAAGAAGTTTTTGTGATAGGACATTGATTGTCGCTATATACCCCTCTGTAGGGGCCAGGTGAAGTATGGAGATGGTTGGCCTTGACCCTATTTCCAAGGTCACAGAGGTGCTGTTATAGTTTTTTTGTACGATACCTAGATATGTTTTGTACAATAGGACCTGTATATTGCACAGGATTTTTGTCCCTATCCAAGACAGAGTCAAGTTTGAAGATGGATGACTTTGAGCTTACGTCAAAGATCACAAGGCCACTTTAGTGAACTTGAGTTCTGCATTGTAACTGGGGATTTAAGTTATGACCTTGTATTGCACATGTTAATAGTTCTCAACTAGGGCTTGGCCAGCTTAGAAGATGGGTGACCATGACCAAATTTCCAAGTTCACCACCTTGAGTCCTATTAGTGAACTTGGTTTGCGCATGATAACTAAAGATGTTTCTGACCTAGCCCTTTCATATTACACAGAAATATAGCTTTCTATAATCGCTACGTTCAAGTTTTGAAATGAGTGAGCTTTAGTGAACCTGGCTCCCGCATGATAGCTAAAGACGTTTCTACCTAGGGGTTTCGTATTGCACAGGAATATAGGCAGTTTTGGGTTTGCAAATGCGTGAGCTTGAGTCAATTCCCAAGGTCACAGAGCCAGATTAGTGAATTTGGTTTCTGTTCAATAGTTTCAGAAGTTCTTGAGCCAGAGCTTTCATACTGCACATGTTTATAGTCTTTTACTTTCAACAGGGTAATGAGGGCAAACATAATGACGGTATGAGGGCATCTGTGTTGTACAATCATGTCTGGTTTTCGTGAGTGATGAAATTGCTATAGATGACAAATATTCAATGTATATGTGAAAGCTTTATGTAAAATATTTGAGGTTCGTGCATGGAAAATGCAGTTTTTCAATCGGCTTGTGTTGTATTCATTTTCAGATTAGGAAAAATGAGGGCTGCAAAGTTGTACAGCCAGCTGAGATAGACGCCGAAGTACTGCCACAATAACGCTGCAGTGCTTTCCTCAACTAATGTTTTCCAAAGACAATATTAAGTGGACCTTCATATCTGTTAGCTTTGCATGATTGCGATGTGGTCTGCACCAAGAATTTACATGATCAGACAGTTTGTATTTCACCATGATGGACATTTCATTATTAAAATATTCCTTTTGCCTGAGATGAAAGGATATATCATTACAGGAACTTGGGTGCAGCATTGCATTTACTGAAATTCACCGATCACCAATTGTGTTTACTCATCATGTAACAAACTGATCAGAACACCAGCAAACTTTTATTATTTTAATGCTCATAGTATTATTATTGCATGATGAATGCTGATTTTCGGGCAATCCTCCGTTCGGCCGCCTTTGCTGTAATCTTCCGTGCCCGTCGAGCGAGCCGCCATTTTGACAAAGGGCGATCGTCAAAACGGGTCATCAAGAGTTATTTTATTTCAATCATAGACCATAAGATAAACAAAAAGAACAGAGAATTTCTCGGTCGATACAGGAAGGGTTGAAGTAACATCTTTTCGTCATCATATCATATGGCAGTGTCAATTCACTCAAGCGATGCCCCATTGTCTCATTAGTCATAGTCCACCGCATTTCCGCGTTGTCAGGGCCAGAGGCGGCGGCCGAGTGCTATCTAAACTTGGCGATTAATTAACATAATTCAACAAACAGACCAAGCACGTGTAATTGACAGCCCAAAGTTAGTGATGTTTTTCTTCATTTTTCTCCTATAAATATTTATTTTTTTTAAAGTCAATTTTGGTGAGCACAAAGTTTAGATAATGGGCTTCATGAAAATGGAAAAAAGTCATTTTATGATGAGTCACCATATTGCCGCTGTAGTCGAAATGTGGCCGCTACCTTAATGTTTCTATTGGCCATGATAAAGGAAAGATACTAGTACAAGTAAACTCAAGGAGTTTGTGAAGGATTACAACAGTTGCGTGTGCATTTTGTGGCAGCTTCACGAGATAGAACATAATTTACAATGGCGTCCTTACTTAAACGAAATATATTTCTGTGGTAGTTGTATTAAGGACAAAGCATACACCATGCATATACACATCACATAATGTAAGTGATAGCTATATAAATAGCGGAGCATTTTCCACGATTTGTCCCTTCAGTGTGAGCATATAGCAGTGAATAAACAAATGTTGTGCTTGTATTATTTTATTCCTCAAGATAAATGCACCAAGTTAGCTTGTCTCTTTATCCATTTTAGTCTGTTCACCTTCGGTCAACAGACAGATCTAGAGCTTATGGTTTGTCATCATCCGTCGTCTGTGCTCAAAACATTCTTGCATTTTTAAATTCTCAAAATCATGAGCCAAATCATTCCTCAAATCTGGAACAGGTGCCTTAAATGGGTCATAAAAATATTTGCCCAAGAAATTTGTTTCATAGAATTTTTTTCTAAGTGGTACTCAACTACATCTAGATTTTCACAATTTTTTTACATTTTGTAATTTTGGATAAGTGTACATATAAGCATGATTAGTATAGATATCCCACTGTGTCAGGCACAAATTTGGCACCACAAACCAAGCTGTCTGATTTCCAGCTATCCATGTAGTGACAATGTGGCAAAAACAAACAAGCCTGGCGATATTTTGGGGCTCGATTAAAACAAGTTAATGAGTATTGCAGAGCAATACATAGTCCCCTGCTCGTCGCCCACGAGGCTGAATGGATACTATATAGGGGTGTGACCTAGATGAAAAAAAAATTAAAAGTATGGCACATTCTTAGATTAAGCTTCACATTTGTGTAAAATTTAATTAATCTAAGTAAAAGGACAAAAAAGTTATGGCCCGGACAAGATTTTTCATACATATGTATTCTTTGACCCAGATATTTGACCTAGTGACCTACTTTTGCGATGTGACACAACAACTCCCCAGGTAGTATTAAAATAATAAATTTGGTAGCTGTAGGTATTATAGTAAGGGAAATATGGCATGGACAAGGTTTTACACGGAGTTTACACTGTGACCTAGATATTTGACCTAGTGACCTAGTTTTGCGTCGTGACACACTTTTAGGTCACAATACATTATCAGTAAACTTTTATAACAAGAAGTCAAATTTTTTTAAGAATTACAGTAAGGACATGAAAATACTGTACATTTATGTATTACTGTGACCCAAATATTTGACGGACGGACGGACACACGGACGGTGCCCATTACCATATCCCCTCTAAGGTCTACCCACCATATAAAAAATCAAAGGGCTGGCATCAATAATTTTGAAGATATGGCCCGGACAAAATTTGTATTGTATCTTGAGCTTGCTTAATGAACTTCGTTAATTAATTAATTAATGGAAGTAATTAGCCACAGAAAACAATGCGTATGCACACCTACTACCTAAGGTCTACACACCACAAAAAAATCAAAAGGCTAGCATTAATAGTTTAGAAGATATGGCCCAGACAAAATTTGTCTTGCTTAACAAACTTTGTTAAATAATTAATTAGTGCAAGTAATTAGCCACACAAAACAATGCCTATGCACACCTACTACCTATGGTCTATCCACCACAAAAAATTCAAAGGGCTAGCATTAATAGTTTAGAAGATATGGCCCGAACATAATTGTCTTGCTTAACGAACTTTGTTAAATAATTAATTCATGCAAGTAATTAGCCACACAAAACAATGCCTATGCACAGCTACTACCTAAGGTCTACCCACCATAAAAAAATTGAAGAGGTAGCATTAATATAGGGAAAATATGTGCCGGACAAAATTTGTTTCTGTATATTTACTTATCGTGGTGACCCAAATATTTGACCTAGTGACCTAGTTTTGCTTTATGACATTTTCTTAGACTAAGCTTCACATTTGTGTAACATAACATGACTCTAAGTAAAAGACAAAAAAGTTATGGCCCGGACAAGATTTTTCATACATATGTATTCTGTGACCCAGATATTTGACCTAGTGACCTACTTTTGGCACACCATACACCTCTATCCTAGGAAGTACAAACACATTAAATTTGGTAGCTGTGGGTGTTATGGTGTTGGAAATATGGCCCGGAGAAGCTTCGGACAGACGGACGGAAGGAAGGACGGACGGACGGACGAGGTGCAAACCTATAGTCCCCCACCAAGTGGGCGGGGGACTAAAAAGCAAATGGTAGCGGCACCATGTTATGAGGAAACGTAGAGCAGATCGAGTTGGGGTACATTCTAAGGTTAGAGAATATCCAGCTCTTGGCTTGAAGGTAGAGATCAAAAATAACAAAACTGCCAACTAAAGCAAACTGTGAATTTATACTTTGAGCACCACTACTGGCAAAAAAATGTTATGTTGTGAAAAACGATAGCCCCGTGAAAATAATAATGCGTAAAAGACGAGTAATATTGAAGTTTAAATTTGAAGTTTACTTGTCATAATATTCCATACATTGTCGTGCCATATATACACAAAATAGATATAAACTCCACGGAGTTCAATAAAGCTCCATAAGAAAAATATATGTTAGAATCTGGCCTATCTGAATTGGGCATTCAGGTGAAAACTAGCACAAACAGTAAGCCAAAGTCAAAAAGGGTCATGGATGAACTTGTTCCAGAAATAGATACTGAACATAAGCCAAATGAACTTAATAGTCAATCAAGGAAAAGAAGAAAGCTAAACAGTAAACCCGAAGTTCTGATAAAACCCACAAGAATATGTGAAATTTGTATTCAGGATAAAAGCACCAAACCTTTCACCTGCGCTACAAAGGTGATTTGAATGAACACAAGAGAGAGGCACATGGGACTGGGAACATATGTGGTTTGTGTTACATAGAAACAAAAACAGTAGCAAAATTTCTCAGTGAGAGAGAATTCAGCCAGCACATGCACACTTTTTATAAAGAAATCTGGCCACGCGATTTAAAAAAAAAAAAAAAAAAAAAAAAACATTTCAACGAAAATAATGCCAGAAGGGAAGACAGGGATACTTAAAATTATATGAGAAGTAAAGAAATGGATACAAATGTAACATACTGGTGCCCATTATGTTAAAAAAAAAAGAAAAAAAGAATGTTTGTATGATCCACCACCCATATTATGTCATAAATGTGACAGATGGTAGCACTGGGCCCGCATAAAAATGGATATCCCCCCCCCTGAAGATTAGCAGTGGTTTGCTTAAACTGTATTTGATATTAAGTGGAACTTGTAAGATAGGCAAGATACATTTAATAAGATTATTGAGCTAATATAAATTAGTGAGCTGTATGTATATTAACCAAATTAGACTAGTCAGCTAAGATCCACATATCCAAAGTATCCAGCTGGCTTGATATTCTTCATTTGAGACCATGACTTTTTGTTGTAGACTCGATACTTGCAAAGTGATTTGATTGATATTTAACCACTGAGCATGTCTGTGGATGCCTTGTAAAATAATGATGCATTTCTCTTTCTTGGTAGATCTATAATGACCATAAAATAGATACAGAAAAACGCAAAGTTTGTCTTCCCTTCCTTCCCTTCTTGTAAAAAGTACATGTGTTTGGTTTTGGATTCTTCTGGTCTCACTAGTTGGTAACGGTGAAT
>OZ026615.1:106045185-106077685 GCA_964020975.1 Hermodice carunculata | reverse complement strand
AAGAGTTTTATGGAACTGCGGCCAACTCGCTGCACCTGCCGGCTACAATTTTACAATCATTATTGATTTTATGTACGTGAGCTTCCCAGATCAATAAGAATTGTGTACCTCGGAAATAAAGTGTGATTTAACATCTTGCCATCAACGGAGTGAGTTGTGTGGTCATTGGCAGTCCCCGCTGCTTCTGCCTGATTATAGTTTTTTTTATATGGAACAGTGAATCTCTGTCGCGAGTCAGCGCGTTTGCGCCAAGCCCCAAAAGAGAAGCCAACCAACTACTTGAGTGCACAGACTTTTCAGTGGCGAGCTTGCCAGGATATTTTTACTGGATTTTACCATCGATTTGTGGACTGAAGGAAACTGACAACACAATGAATGCAGAGCAGTGGGAGGCCATGACCACCAATTTGGTAGGTCTGTACAATGACTTTAAAGCAGTGCAGACAACATTTCATGCACAACAAAATGCCCAATGGCAGACACAGCAAAGGCGAGACAAATTGAGGGGACTAAGTGAAGGCCTCACCCCATGTGATGGTGAGGTGAGTGCACAGACTAGGAACTTTTTGTACGACGTGGATTTGGTTTTATCCCAACTCCCTAACGACAATGCCGGGGTCATACAAATCATAACTCGGGTCACATGTGGGCCGCTAAGGAGGGAGATTCTGCGGTTCATTGAGAGCCAGCCTGAGGACAGATCTAACGTCCCCTGGGCTAGGGTAAAGTCACATATAGAAAGGACATTCCTCTCAGCTGATGAGGAGGAAAAACTTAGAATTACAGTGGAGCAGTTAAAACAGAGTGAAAATGAGACGTTAGCCTCCTATAACCGCATGTTTAGGGAGGCGGTGCAAAGAGCCTACCCCGTGCCTCGCTCAGAAGATGCGGAGCGCATTGTATTGCGACAGTATATGCGGGGCCTTCGCACTGCTGAACTGGCCAAGAAATTGAGCTTAGAATTACAACAACAATCACTAGATGCTGCAATGCAGTATACCGAACGCATTGAAGCAGGAATGGAGCGGTATGTAGGACTGGACCGCAAGGAGCGCCAAGATGAACCCATGGAGGTAGGAAGCCTCAATACTGTTGCAGAAGGCAAAGAGGGCAGCGACAGCGAAATTATCAACACCTTAACCAAGATACAGAAGGGCCAGGAAAAGATGTCAGCTCGCCTGAGTCGGATCGAGTCCAGCAGACAGATGGACACCAACTACCATAAAGATAGCCGTGCACCCCGAGATGTGAGGACTGCTCAGGGAAGGCAAGGGCAACCTTCCAACCAAGGGCAAGTAGTCTGCTACATCTGTGGAGGGAATCATTACCGTATTGGGTGTCCCCAGCGGCCCTCACGGCCAAGAGCAAGCGGGGTTCAACCACATCCAAATGCAGACACCCAGCGACCAGCGGAAAACTAGAGGTAGCAGGGGTGGAAGGGAGCTTCTCCAGACTGGGTTTGTCAGTTAAGGCAGGTAATGTGCATTTTAATTGCCTTATCGACACTGGAGCTAGCGTTTCACTTCTGCACAATGCAGTATTTAAAAGGATTTGTGAAGACACTGGTAGGAGTAGGCTATTGAAGCCTGCACCATCATTGTTTGATGTTTCAGGTTCAAAGATTAATGTTTATGGGAAAACTGAAGTGCAACTTGACGTATTGGGTAACCTCAGTATGTTGGTAGTAGATGGCATTGTCCACCAATGCATTATTGGTGACGATGCACTGGCTGCCGGCAAGGCCCTGGTCGATTATGATGGCCGTCTCTTGACCTGGAGAGGTAAGCAAATGTCAATTTATCCTTATAATCAAACTCCTGTCAATTCTGTATGTGCAGGCATGAGTATGGGCCCAATGCATGCTGTTCCTACTACTAACCTACCTACCTCTGAGTATGCACACATAATTGCCCAAAACCAAGATGTGTTTTATGAGGACGGCAAACCGTTCGGTCAGTGCCCTCTTGTGGAAGTTACTATAAATACTGGTGACCATCCACCCATTCGTCAACGCCCCTACAGAACACCCCTTGCAAAACGTAAAATTATAGATGAATGTATTGACCAAATGCTTAAAGATGGGGTAATTGAGCCAAGTAATTCACCTTGGGCCTCCCCTGTGTGTCTTGTCCCAAAAAAGGATGGCACTACACGCTTTTGTGTAGATTATAGGAAGTTAAATGAAATCACAGTAAAAGATAGATACCCCCTCCCATTGATACAAGACATCTTTGACCAACTAGGAGGCAAGTCAGTGTATAGTGTTTGTGACCTTAAGGCCGCATATAATCAGCTCCCTGTAGCAAAACGCGATCAGGAGAAGACCGCGTTTATCTGCCACCGTGGTCTCTTCAATTGCACAGTTGGTAGTTTCGGCCTAGCTAATATGCCTAGCATTTTTCAGAGGACCATGGAGATGGCCCTATCTGATCTCCTAGGAAAATGTGTCTGGGTATTTCTTGATGATTTAATAATAGCCTCAGAGTCAACGACAGCACACAAAAAAGATCTTCAAGCTGTTTTTGACAGGCTACGTGCTGCAAAATTGCAACTGAAGGCCTCAAAATGCCATTTTGGGAAGAAGGAAGTGCAGCTACTAGGGTACATAATAACCCCAGCTGGCATCCATAGTGACCCTGAGAAAGTGCGAGCCATAGTGGACATGCCTGCCCCCACCAGCGTAAAACAAGTGCGTTCGTTTATGGGGATGGTAAATTATTATTCAAAAACCATGCCAGGATATGCATTCGTATCTGAACCCTTAGTCAAGCTGACCCGCAAACACCAGGTTTTTACTTGGGGCCCCGAGCAACAACAGGCCTTTGAACACTTGAAAACCCTCCTTATGTCCAGAGAAGTCATGGCATACCCACAGACAGACAAAAGTTACAAGTTATACACCGATGCCAGCGATACTTGTGTGGGGGGTATCTTAGTGCAGGATGATGATGCAGGGGTTGAAAGGGTCATACAATATATATCCCACCAATTGTCGGCTACTCAGCGGAAGTGGTCGACCATAGAAAAAGAAGCCTATGCAGTAGTGCATTGCATCGATAAGTTAAGAGCATACCTGTATGGTGCCGAATTTGTTGTGTATACTGACCACAAACCATTAAGATCCTTGTTCACCAAAGAAATGCGCAATACTAAGATTCAGCGCTGGGCCGTCTTCCTAGCAGAGTTCGGTGCCCGTATACAATATATCCAAGGCACCCGAAATGTAAGAGCCGATTTAATGTCTAGGCTGCCAGCACCTGTAGAACTAGCAGTCATAGACACAGTGGACTGGGTTGACCCAGAGGCAGTCCAGGGTAAGGGTGTACAGGATCGAATTCCCCTTGAAGCCGACTCGCTAAATGCGGAAGCAGTACGGAAGGCCCAGGAGAGTGAATTTGCCTTACTGTTCAAGGAAGCGGACACCCTAGAGTCTGATTATGAAGTACATGAGGGTCTACTATACTCAGTCCGACGCCCCACCACGGCTTGCCCCTGGTATCCCCGACTAGTTTTACCCCAGACATTCCGAACCCAGGTCATTGATCGGTGCCACAAAAATGTGGGTCATATGGCCCTTGCAAAAACATTGAACAGGGTGAGGGAAGCTTATGTCTGGCCTGGTATGAGGAATGACATAGCAAGGCAAATAAAGCTCTGTTCAACGTGCCTAGTAAATCAAAAACGGTCAGAACGCCCGCCAATGAGTGAAATGCCAATCCCATGCTATTGCATGCAGATGGTGGGGATTGATTTAATTGGCCCCTTTGTGCCCAGTGACCAGGGCAACCGATATGCGGTAACAGTAATAGACCATCTATCGGGATGGGCCGAAGCCTTCCCAATACCAAATAAAAGCTCCACAGCGGTGGAAGCCGCTCTGGCCCAGGAGTTCTTTCCCCGACACGGCATTCCTGAGGTGGCCATAACAGACAGAGGGCTGGAGTTTTCCTCCGGGCATTTTAAGCAGTTCTTAAGGGGCCTTGGTGTCGACCACCGCCAGTCCACTCCCTATCACCCTGAAACCAATGGTAAAGTTGAGAGACTTAATCGAACCATAAAGGAGATGATCACCAAACTTGTAGATAATAAGGCCAGGAATTGGCAGGGCAGGTTGGCAGATGCCCTGTTCGCTCACAGGAATAGTGTTAACGAATCGACAGGTTTTACCCCCTTCTATCTAATGTATGGTAGAAGAGGGAGGGTTCCCTTGACTAGGTGCTTAGGAACCCCAAATAGGGAAAACCCTCTGGAAGGACGATTAAGTGACCTTGCAGAAGCCCTTACAATTGCTAGGCAGAACCTCGAGGACTCACGAAAGTATAACCGGGAACGCATCAATAGGCGTGCCAATGCTTGTGAGGTAAAACCTGGAGATACAGTAGTTGTTAGGGCCCATGAGAAATTGACCTTCACTTCTAGTTGGGACCCTCAATATGAGGTTATAAGGGTTAGGGGGCCTGCTTGCTGGATAAGACACCAAGGAACAGGCCAAATGCGCGTGCTTAACCGATGCAAGTTACTATTGGTGGACCCAAATGTGGCTTGGGATAATGTGTCTCCACGACCTCGCAGAAATGCAAGGCAAGGGGCCCAGCTCACAGCCACAACTAGGGAGCCACTTCAGGTTGATAGAGACCCTAATCCTCCACATGCTTTATTACTCACAGAGGAAGACTCTGCTGAGCAACCAGGGGAGGACATGGAGGTGGATGGTGCCGATGAGTCATTAGGGGTGGAGCCAGCCACAGCCAATCAAGTGGAAGCTCCGGCTTTGAGAGTGCCGACTCACCGGTACTTTACAAGGTCGCAAGGCCCAGTTCCCCAATCTAGCTTGGCTCCCGATAGGACTCTACGGGCACCATCACCACCACCTCCTTCTGTGGCAGTAAAAAGACCGGCTCCGGAATGTCCCTTGGATATCGCAGAGCAAAAGCGACAACGGCTAGCTGCTGTAGAGCTGGCTGCCTTTATGTGTGCCTAGTGTTCTCTATGTTAAGACTGACTGGGGCAGACATAGACCCCCTCCCTGATGGATTACTACTCACCAAGGCGGATCAACTCCGGGTTCAAACCGCTGAGTGGACTATCTTGGTGGTTGTTGATGCCCCGGTGGTGGACCCAAATCTTTTCCACAGCCTTACAATGGTCATTAAGCAAGCCCAGCAAGCTCTGGGAAAAGGGCTTATTACTAAACACCAGCACAGTTCCTGGGTTGGCCGGCTCAAGTTACTGAAATCCTACCTTGAAGCCCAGCAAGTCACTCAGGCCTCGCACAACAGGAGAGTTAAGCGAGGGTGGTTTGACATCGTTGGCCAGATAGGTTCTACCTTGTTTGGTTTAGCAACCAGTGATAGTATAGAGGAATGTCGCAGAGCCATATCCAGTGCGCAAGAGGACCAAGGGGCCATAGTTCACCAAACAAACAAACTTACCACAGTGTTGAACCGCACCCAACAGCTTGCGGCTTGGAACCAGAAGCAGATTTCCCAGGTGACTAGTTTTATCTCTGAGAAACTCATCCCTAAATTAAATAGTGCAGTCAGACAATTGAATTATACTAGTCGTAGAATACTGCGTGTAGAACACGCATTCTATTTTGAGAGGACGGTGTCAACTCTGGAACACATCGCTGGCTCCTATATACGGTCATTACAAACATATGCACGTCAAAAGGCGTCCTTAGAGATGGGCAGGTTAACCGAGGACATAATGAGCCCAACTCAACTTTATAGTGTGTTAAGGCTGGCAACCACTCCCAGCACTTATCCGATCAACCCTATACAATGGTACTATGAGCATTCACCCGTGTATCCAGTGTGGGGAAAGGAAACATTAATTTACCGGGTAAAGCTACCATTGGTCGATGGTCGAAATTATAATCGATACAACTTAGCCTCATGGCCCGTACCCTATGAGAAACCGGGCTATTCTATCCAAATAAGGGTGGAACAGAAGGATGTAGGGATCAGCACCACGAATGGGGACATTTTCCATCCAATTGGCTGTATGGGGTGGAAACCCATGGTGTGCCGTTCGGGGCCATTATTTGACACTCACCGGTGGAGTTGTCCTCGCACTCTAATAGCCGGTAATGTGAAGCGGAGTCGCAACTGCCAGGTTATCTTGACTCGACAATCAAACTTGACCATAGTGACCGAAATCAGTTATGGAGAATACGTTGTTGTTACCTGGGGTGAAACCTTTGAAACGCATTGCAAAGGGAAGCCCAGTAATAGACGAAGGGTAGATGCAGGTACCTACCTGATAACAGTGCCTTCGGGGTGCATAGTTATGGGAAAAGGTGTCACTCTGACAGGCCTCATAGAACGCATTGGCCATGTGTCGGTGAAGGCATTACGTGTGCTAGCTACTAACATCTTGAATATCACTACCATCATTTCTGAAGAACAGGCTTTGTCACTACTAAAACAGCCCCACTTTGACCACCAAACCCCACTCCTACTCACCGACCTAACCCCCTTGCCCATGCCCCATCCTCCTTTTGCATGGACCCATCATGGTAGTCGGCTATCCTTTGGCCTTCTATTTGTTTTAGTTGCCATAGGGGTATTGGTAACCATATTGGGATGCCTTGTTTGGCACAAACGGGAATACTTCATCAACTGGCTCCAATTAAAGCCGAAAGCCACACCAGAACAGGCTCTGATGTTAAAGGACCAATCCTCTCCACCTACCCTAACGAATCCTACACCTCTCCAGTGCCCTACTAATGTTTACCCATCCTTAGCCGCCGTTCTTAATGCAACACGGAAGGAGCACAGTACGAGCTCGGCTGGCCCTTCACCATCTTGCCCCTATAACCACTCACAGCCTGCAGAAACAGAATGAGCCATGAAACGGGGATATCCCTAATGCTTGCCCACCCTCATATTGGTTAGTCGCCACATGGAGCTGGGGACTACACCCTTGTGAGTGGCAGTCAGGTTCGCGGCCTGCTTCCTTGGGGGGTATGTATTGGCATTTGCACCTTGAATCCGGGTTCAAGCTATGTTGATAGATTAATGGTAAATAGATTGGTATTTTCTGGGCACCAAATATGCCTTTCCTTTTGTTGGCCTGTGAAAAGAGGACACTTTCATGCTATGGCTGATATTGTTAGTGTTATGACAATGCACTATGACAATGCATAGTGCCCATTTGTTTTGTGCCAGGAACAAGGATTAACTGGCTATGCGGTGATCATGTTATGTTACCATGCACGACTATATTTGTGGTCGAAACGTGTATAATTATTTAATCACAGCATCGTGTGGTCAAATATTAGACGTTGCCGTGTTTGACTGTACTTGTATCCAAAATGTGTGTATTTCTAATTATTTTCTCGTGGCATAAATGTTTCACAGTAAAGACCATAATCTGTGCCACATTCAGCTTACTCAATTTATTATTGACGGTTTTATTTATGCCAAGGTGTATGAGACATTGAGGTGGGTTGGTTTATGATGTAGCTTCTGAGATGCAATGAACACATAAGTGGGCATCCATTTTACTTTAGTCGGTGTTATTATATGAATATATACCTATATGTGCTGCGGTATGTTCGTAAATGTATAACTATTTATATGGCCATGGTTATTCATTTGCATGGAAGTAGTTAGCCTAATTATAGAAGTTATGAAGTGCTTGAGATCCAAACCTTCTGGCTTCCATGTGCCTCACAGTTATCCTGTGCCCGTTTGGGTTTGCGGGACCCCCTATAAAACCCAGACAGTGGGTTCGGCCCCCCCAATTTGGCAGCTAACTGTAGGATGATAGGTAGTTTCAAGAGAAGTGTAACAAAAGCGAGTTGAATTTAGCACCATAGCGAAGTATAGACTGTGCTTATTAGGCACTATTGTTTTCAAATATCAATGCACAAATACCATTTCAATGCGAGGGTCATGATCATTACTGACATCTCCAATGTGGGCGGTGTAGACTGTCTAGATGGCAAAACGTCCAGAATGAACTGGTGCCATGGTCTGCTAATATCACCTTTGTGGGGGTGCTACAGTGGCTGTGATCAGTCCTTTGCAATGTTCAATGGTGTCACATGAGTTAATAACGTAAACAAATTAATAGCATTAAGGACAAAATCAATTGATCGGAGTTGTAGTGTAACTAACTAGCATAACAGCAGTGCCGATAAAAACTCATCCTCTTGGCACCTTTCTATGTAAACGATACACGTATTCTTGCAGCTGATTCTACCTGATTTATCCTTAAAATTATCCTGAATGTAAGGTCAGATGCTGAATGATCTGACCCAACGGTGGGTCAAGTTCTGGAACCTCTGACCCCATTAATGGCTTAAGGTATGCAGTCTAGGTGAATAGTTTGTATATTCTATTTCAAAATATACTGGCGAGCTAATGGTTAATGATTTTGTCAGATTGTGGTATAGCAATTAGGGCTCACATCTGTTATGAGCTCATGCTGTAGAGCCTGTGGGAAGCACGATTATGTTAGAATTGCTTTATGTGAGTCTTGAATGAATTATCAAGACTAATAAAAGGGGGATCGTATGTAAAGTGTGTGCTTCGGCATCATAAAAATTCCAACATAATTATGCAAAATTCTTACAGCTACTTTCTCTTTTCTGCAAAAGAGAAACGGGGTGATATTTATTCCTTACTTTGAAATTTTAATCAATCCATTTCTAAATGGTCGCTAATGGGTTAATCTCAGAAAGTTCCTACGGGATCCCCAACAAGGTATGTTCTACCTGACCAACTGGTACAGATGGGCATTGCGCAATAGATTAATTGTCGAAAGGTGAGCAAACTACTATCTGGTAGCTGGTAATCAACCTAATCTAATTGGTGTTGAACGTCTACTCAAGGAAATATCAATATCTACTCTGATGTGTCATAAAGCGAACAGCAATGACCACTCTAGGTAGGGAACAAACAAGGTTATTGTGGTGTATTTGGACAGTCATCTTTCAGAACATTGTTGAAGTAGAAAATAATTACAAGGAACCAGAATCTTGTACGCTGTAAGTGTTTGGGATATTTAATCCTCTAAGAGTTTTATGGAACTGCGGTAACTTTCTAAGAGTTTTATGGAACTGCGGCCAACTCGCTGCACCTGCCGGCTACAATTTTACAATCATTATTGATTTTATGTACGTGAGCTTCCCAGATCAATAAGAATTGTGTACCTCGGAAATAAAGTGTGATTTAACATCTTGCCATCAACGGAGTGAGTTGTGTGGTCATTGGCAGTCCCCGCTGCTTCTGCCTGATTATAGTTTTTTTTATATGGAACAGTGAATCTCTGTCGCGAGTCAGCGCGTTTGCGCCAAGCCCCAAAAGAGAAGCCAACCAACTACTTGAGTGCACAGACTTTTCAACTTGATGATATCAACAGAGCAAGTCTGGGGAAACCTAGTACTTTTGGATCGGACTCCAGAAAGGCGCACAAGTACAGGCTAGCTAGATGGCTGGATAAATAGATAGATTTTAATTCATGAGGAGATCAAGAAAAAATTTTATTTTTGGTTCTCCAAATCCTGATCGACAAATACGTGCAAACTTACTCAGTAAAAATAACATTTTGTTAGACTGTTTTATTGATTTCCAGAAGGCTTTTGGCATTTTTTGGCATCAAGAGTTGTATAAATTGTCAGGTTATGATATTTGGGAATGTATCTTTAATATCTTGACAGATATCAGAAGTCCTACGTTTAAATGAAATTTGTATCAGGTCAATCAAACAGTTTGTTGACAAATAATGGAGTGCAAAAGGCTTTCTTGAATCCCACGTTGTTTAATCTGTAGGTTAATGACTACCTTTAATAGTGATCAAAAACCGAGATCCACTTACGCTACATCATTAAAAAATGTAACTGTTCAGTATGCGCATGTGACTTCATTTTGTTATCTGGAACGCAAGGTGGTTTCTTGATGCTCTGTGGATAAGCTCTAATTATATTATCCTGCACAGATATAAACCACTAGTATCTGTTAACATGTAAAAGTCAAAAGGGACGATATTTAACAAACCCGTTTAAATAATATACCACCGTTTTCAGACTGAAAACATAACTTGAACTCCTCAATTCATGAAGATCTACGGACAAGATGATTTTGAACCTATATTTCAGTTGTCTGCAGCGGACGACCGCCATTGTGTATTTTGATTTTCATGACAGAACCCCAAACCTCCTTAGTTGTCCGATAATCTTTTGGCCACGAGGCACAATCGCTGGGTTCACGATGGAAGTTATTGTAGCAGTACTTTGAATTGATGCTGTGTCCGCACATATCCCACCACCAACCCCCGCTATTTATTTGAGCACAATTCCCTGGATGTCGATCATAATCTCTATCGCGGGTTGTAAATGGCTGCCTCTGATGATATGAGCCACTTTCAAAATTAAAAACATCGGAGAAACCCATAGGTCCTTTAAACCTGTCTGTATGAAGACGGTACAGGTCACTTTCACTTTCAACTCTGAAACTATGGTAAACGAATGATTTACGGTTGTTGTTCCACGATACAAATCCAACGGTTATTTCCAGCTTATAGGTGGCCTGGTTTGTCAAGTAATAGAGCTTATCCAGTCCCAGCCAATATATACCTGTCCCGTTCATAAATCCAGTCTTAAACTCCATCCAATCTTTGTTAAATGGGGACTCGTTAAATTTGTCTCTCCTCTGCACGATAGTCCAGCCTTTCTCACAAAGTACTTCGAAAGGTTTGGGTGATGTCACAGGCCATATTGTGTAAAGTCCAGGCTTTTTGCTGATTTCGTTGTAAACGGCTGTACAATCTACCATGCGAGAGCTGGCAAACCCTAAAATTATAATTACAATTATCATCTTTATATTACCTCAGCGCAAATGTTGAACCCAAGGTGTTTATGTAGCAATGCAGGTATTCATTTTCCAGGGTTAACTGAAGGCGATGCAGAAGAAAATGTTCAATGGACAGAAGTGTGCCGCATGTTTAAAGGTCTTCATAAAACATGAAAATTGGTCCGCACTTGAAAAAAATGAATGAATGAAAAACAAATTACCCCCCCCAAAAAAAAACCAAACAAACAAACAAACAATCAAAACCAAGGCTCGAAGGCCACAAGTTTAACCCCTTGCCTGCCAATGTATATTGTTTGACATGGTGTTGAAACAAAGATGAACGTCTTGAGTACAGTTACATATCTGTTGTATTGCTGTTTCTCTGTACTGTATGATTGATAGGTTAAATATGTAACTTTGTAAGTGAAACGGCATTTTATGACAATTCAAGTTGGTATGATCATAAGCCAGCAAACTGAAGTTTAGTGTACGTGAGTTTCTGAAATTTTGAGGTATAATATAAATCTCAGGGTTCATAGACAATGTTCAATTATTGCACCTGACTGTTTTGATAATAAAATAGTAATGTGTGCGGCTAATCTTGTGTCCTGTGCAGGTATATAATTTCAACCTTGCAATGCATTGAAGTACTAATCAGTACGTGTCCCCATATCTGTGTTTGTTATAACTGCCATGTACTCTTGCAATGTGGCCTATGGCCAAACAGAGTATACATTGTGATGAGCAACGCGACTGTCGATGATCCTACTGGAACATCTGTATGTTTACAGAGAAACAGCCAAGAGTGGTACAAATATGTTTGCATGAAAACTAAGCTGACTTGAATGCTGATGAGGCACTGAACGGTACAAATGTCTATGATTCATATAATTGACTTACTTAGTATTCCGGTGAAGAAGGAAGTTGTCGCTGAGACCATTCTGTATCCATACCTTCCTTCCGCGGTTGTGATTGCTTCCACTTTGAACTGATAAGGCGTGTTGGTGCTTACATTGTGTACCACCCTGGAGGAGATGTTTTTCTCTACTCTAATAGAATCCCAATAGTCACTGGCTAATGTCTTGTAATGTATGACATAACCTGCGGTAAGAAGAAAAAACTTAGAGTAGATTTCTGTCTCCTTTCTTTCCGGCTACGAGCATTTCTTCTCGTTAAAAATTATGGAACAAAAACGCGGCATTCCCAATAAAATCAAAGTCATGAGAGCATTTTTATCCTATTTTTTCTGCTACGAATAAACAAGCAGGAGCAGGCTGTAAACCAACGCCCATAAGGCGCTAACTACAAAGTGTCTTTAGCTCCTTTTCTGAAATCCCCATAAAACATTGAGCTGGCATCTGTTCATATATTTTAATGCTTCAATTCCACACTTGAACTCCCAAGCTGACGTGTATATGGGACTTCATGAGTACAAACCTAAGACATTGTCCCCGCTAAACATTGTCCATCTGAGTGTAAATGTATCCCAGCTCACTTGCACTGCATTGAAACCATGTCGAGAACGCCTCCCAACACCCTGTACTTTTACATTCTTTGGCTGAAGAAAAAAAACTGAAAGAAAAACATGAAAAGATTGCATTAAATCTTTATTAAAGATTTTATTGAAACATCAGAGCATTACATGTACAATGCCTTCACTGCGATACCTACCCCCCCCCCCTCCACACACACATATATATATAGAGGAATACTACGAGAATAGCCCAGTTTATGGTCACGCAAGAGCTCTATGCACAGTACATCCGATAAGGGGCCAGCAGCGGCTTACCACTTCCCATTTAACTTAGGATGCACAGCATTACTTCCAGCACGCCCATAGTATGTGATAACAATAATTGGCTAGTGGCAGTTACGTGCTGTGGCTCCTATTTCAAATCTTAACAGCATCAGTTGCTTTGCAAGCTTCACGGAATCAAGACACGTATCCACTACGGTCTGTGCGTTTCAAGCTTGCTGTACTTTTTTACAAACTTCTCATCAGTGCTTAAATAATATTCCTGCTTTGCCGAGTATCAGCTATTCATGTAAGTAATCCGGTTGAACCAAACTGGATCGGCTCAGTACCTTCACATGGCAGATCTGACTACGGAAATGGTCTCAATTTTCAGTTTCCAGGCCAGTTAGGTGCGTCTGTCCTTGAAAATGTACCAAAACATTTGGGCTGGGGAACACACAGACTTGGCGCCGGTGCTGGACTAGGATGATGAGCAGTACAGCTAGGTAGATTTGACAATGGGGGAGAGACCCCACAGCCGGTATGCCGTCAGCCCAAACACCGTTAACACTCATTAAATGAGTGCACTGAAGCCCTTCATATATTTATGCCAGTCCTCATTATGAAACAGCCTCACAAGGCCAGCAATCTATTTAAGTACCACAACTTGGTACATAGTATTGCCCATGAAGGGGGAGACTGGCAACGTTACGATGAGTTCTTTGGTCATATGGAAGTGTCAGGGGCCGGCCTTGGGATGAAGTTGACAATGTAGCTATGAGCTTCAGGGTGTCACAGGGCATGCCGAAATAACGTGACAATCAAGCATCCTTTCACTGATGTTGCGCCATATTGCTATGGTGCTATTTTTGGCTCTCACTGGTTCCATGGGTCGTATCCACCTACATGACAATCCCTCAATATAACACTCTTGGGCCTGTTTCCCATAGTTTTGGCAATGTATGCCTGAGGGTCACTCATGAGCAACCACTGCATTTTGCTCAGGGCAGACAATAAAGCCCTGGTAGCTGTTATCAACAATCTGTCTTCGTCTGACATTTTCATCATGAAAGGCATTGGAAAACTGGTGATGGGATGCTTAACTTTCAACATCAAAATTCAGGCTCTCCAGATCTTGGACTCTGTGAATATACGAGCTGATGCCCTCTCAAGGGGTCTCATTTTTGAATTCCAATTGCTTTCTTTCTTGTACCACAAGGTTCAGGAATCATGCCAACAGTTTTGTACCCTTTATGGCTTGGGTGGGCACATTGTCCATAAACAACAACAGCGTTATCACTCTATGATTTTATAATTTTTTACAAATGTATTTCCTTACATACTGTACTGTGCATGCCCATGAAAAATGACACCTTTCAAGCCATAAGCATTAAATGTGATCTTCATCTCATAATAGATACTATTTTGGTGTCGTTGAATTCTCAAAAAGAGTTATTAATTATTTACAAAAAGCTATACAAGTTTAAGTTCATATTCATTCAAAAATGTACAAGCACATGTATATACTGTGTACGTAAATGTACATGTTTATGCATATATTGTGTACATGGTTTGGAAATGTGATCTGCGTCCTCCACGTTTTGCTAGGCAACTTAATCCATTTGTGTAGCTTGCATTTTAAATACCAAGCACTGCTTGCTTTCCCTAATTTCTCACTATTGCATATTTGCTACTCATTTGTTTCTAGTAATCCTCTGATACACATGTACAAAATTGATGTAAGCATCCCCCATGTGATTCTTTAGTAAATATCATACTACTACTATTAAGTAAATAGTACAGTACTAGTCGTAGTCATGCTTTTTGTGGTGGTCTTCGAATGTTGTTTACAGATCTACTAGTTTCCTTGGGCTTTTTCGTGAACAAACTGTTTGCACCTTGGATGTACATAAGTGCGTGATGGCTGAAGGCTCATGTAACTGATTCCATTTTCAATGTAGTGATTGCTTGCTTTTAAGCACAAGTAGCCCACCAACAGCATTTTTCACATGAGCTACTTTAGAGATTCATAGATTGAAAACTTATTAAAAGTTTATATTTTTAACAAATGTGCAAATAACCTCTTATATGTCAAGTAACATTTTTCATTTTGTTTTTTCGTGGAATGAATCTGTAGTGGTAATTAATTTTAAAAAAAAAAGTTTTGGTGGCAGCTTGGCCTTAATTTTCTGACCCTTTTTGCCATAAACCAAGGGTCTATGCCTGATGTATCTGCTGTGATGACAAATACTTTTTGAACCCACCCTTCACTCAGGATCACTCGTTGAGCATACTTGGACTACCAATAACATTTCAGTTTCTTGAGTGTTTACAGTAGCAACATACTATAGTGACCATGCCCCAGCTTTCATTGACGTTTCCTAAGGTAAGACACTATTCCTGCTGAAATGATTCTCCATTTACTAAGGCCACCCCAAATGCACTAGAAATGTGACCTTATCGGAGGGATAAACTTCTACCATCAAGTAATAGTTGCAGCCCCATGTTTGTATACGGCTGTCCTCTCAGCGGTGCAAGCACCACTATTACACTTTGTTGAGGTAAAAACCCATACCCACTCATATGTTGGTGTTTATACCCACTCATATGTTGGTGTTTATACCTACTCATATAGTGGTGTTTCAAAGTACACAAAACAATATTTCATTGCAAAATACTCTGATATATGCAACGTTGACTATTGGCCTGTTTGTAACAGTTTGTGATACGTGAAACAAATGAGTTGTCATTATCAACATGATGCTGAATGCAACAGTACCCTTTTGTTCTTTTTCACATTTCCTTGCCAATTGATAGGCAGGCGCTACTTTCTTATGTTAAATTGTCATGGGTAGCTTCAGTAAAAGGGGGGTCTACAAATCCTTAGCTGGGGTCATCCCGACTTTTAATGGTTCTTTTAATGGCAACTCGTTTTAATTTACACTTTGAAGCATTTGCCTTTGGTATCATTTCCAAATATGTGTGTACATTTAGTATTACTACATTCTCTTGTCAGATAAAGCTGATCAAAGTCTGAGTCTGATATATTCATGAACAATGAAACAAGGACACTGTGGTGAACAATCTCTATATTTTATTATGGTTTCTCTTGCAGCGTGAAACGTCTTTTTGTGTTTTCGTTTCTTTGTGTGTGTGTGTGTGTGTGTGTGTGTGTGTGTGTGTGTGTGTGTGTGTGCGTGCGTGTGTGTGTCTGTGTCTGTGTCTGTGTGTCTGCTTGGGTGGATGGGGTTTTTTTTGGTTTTTGTTTTGTTTTGTTTTTGTTTGTTTTTTGTTTCTGTTGTTGTTGTTTTTTAAGTAAGTTCTGCAAAGCCCTCTGCCTTGGGTAGGATCAGTGAAGCTTGTAGTCTGTCAAGGACCCGTTTGCTTGTCTTAATTAGTGGCGCTCGGACCTCTCACCTTTGCTATACACAACCATGATAATGGAGCTGGGCCTTTTCTGCTGGTAGTGCGTGGGCACACTGTGACCCAGCTCCCATGGAGATTCTAATTTGGATATGGCAAATAAAAGGGGCCAGAGGGTAGTGTAGCTCTCTGGTCAGTTTATAATATATATATATATATATATATATATATATATATATATATATATATATATATATATATATATATATATATATATATATATATATATATACATACATATATATATGTATATATATATGTATATATTGACATATATATTGACATACATACATAGATACGTACATACATACATACATACATACATACATACATACATACATACATACATACATGCATACATACGGTTTTAAAGAGCGCCATGCACTGCCGTCCATGGCATGAGGGGAGAGATGATACAGATAACAAGGCACCATTTTGAGATACTAAAACACTGTTTCAGATTTACCGATACTGAGTTATAGGTTGCTTTGCGTAAGTAAATTTACTGAGTGACTAGCGCTACATTGCTTTGCGTAAGTAAATTTACTGAGTGACTAGCGCTACATTGCTTTGCGTAAGTAAATTTACTGAGTGACTAGCGCTACATTGCTTTGCGTAAGTAAATGTACTGAGTGACTAGCGCTACATTTCTTGAATAATGGCATATCTCATGTGTAGTCATTACACATGACACAAGCACAATACCAGCAACTATTAGTATAAACAAACAACTTGCAACTAACTTTCCCTCGGATGCTGTAGTAAAATGGCGGCCGGTGGACTGGTGTTGTTGCCCATTCGTAGCCGCACAGAAAGCTTATAAGGTCGACCTGCTTTGTATCGATATACCCCAAATTGGGTGCTGTGAGAAAATGGGCCTTTGATGTTGTTATAAATCATGTATTGCTTTTCATTTATGGACAGAGCAAACCCAACTTGTTTCTTCAATGGAACATCTGCATATTCCACAGTGGCTATCCATGTTCTTGTTGTCTTGCCGGACGGGTCTCCCTGTGGAGGAACGTTTGGATCTTTCCACATTAATGCGGACCTGATAAATTTCTCCCTATCCACCCACGTAGGGGTCACGAGATCTACCGGTGGCAATACGTCTGACGTCTCAGCCTCTAAAACGTCACATGAAAAGTGTGTTCACGTCATTTCAGTCTATATGTATGAAGTGATGCCACATTATGAAATAAAAAAATAACAATGGCCGTAGACATTACAGAGAATACTCACACGTGGGTGTGTGTATGTATGTATGTTTGTATGTACGCATGCATGTATGCATGTTTCTATGCATGCATGTATGTATGTATGCATGTATGTATGTATGCATGTACATATGCATTAATGGAATGTCAATGGTCACAATAGGGTTATAAAAAATTGGCCCCAGAAGTGATCACAGTTAAAATGAGGGAATATATTGCATTCCTGACTTGGGGCACACGTCAACCTATAAAGGTCAACACTGATTAAATCGATTCTGTCACCTTTGAAATAGAATTTTCATCACTATAGAAAATTGATCGGCTTAGTTGACAAACATTGAACCACATGTTATTAAAATTGTCACCTGAATTTCTTATGCTCACCAATAGTATTTTTATAAAGCACATGTATATTAAAAGGGTCGGCTGAATTTTGTTGAACCTTCGTGAATGTAGACCGCAACAAAAGCAATATATTACAAATCTAACTAGGAAATCGGAGAACTGGCCAACATCAAATCTTAGTGAAAAGTGTATATTAAATGGGTTTAAGCAACTCTATGGTCAAGCTTCACAGATTTCACATCACTGGATTTAAAACTACAAAGGTCACGGTGTTCTAAGTCAATGATCTCACCTTTGAAATGGAATCTCCATGTCTACAGAAGATCGATAGGCTTAAATGACAACTGTTGAACCAAATTCTATTAAAGGATTAACTGACGTTTTTTCAACAACTTTTTGTGTCAAACTGGTTCAGATAAGATGAATTTTTGGGCTTAGCTGAACGTTTACTTTTCCTGTTCCTTTCTTGTTAAATTTTCTGTTTTTAGCTCAGCTGATAATTCAGCTGAGCTTTTAGGAGGGTGAAGCATCCGTCCTCTGTCTGTCATCTGTCCGTCGTCCGTCCACAATTCACATTTTCGACTTCTCCAAACCCGCTGGCCAGATCCACTTCAAACTTGATGGAAATGTGCCTTGGGTGGGTCTCTACCAAGTTTGTTCAAATGGTTACGGTTTATTGATATTTGCATTTTTAATGATTTTTATTTATTTATGTTTTTTTTATTTCCTTCATTTCTAGGAGAAATCTTAAAACATCACTTTCTCCGAAATAGGTTGGCCAATTACTTTGAAATTGTATGGGGACACTTCTGGGGACCCCCAGACCTGAATTTTCGACCTCATATCCAAATCCGTCTCCCAGATTCACTTGGGGATGTGTCTTGGCTTGGTCTGTACCAAATTAATTGAAATAGTCATGGTCCAGTTATTTTTTTATTTTTAATGATTTTTTATTATAATTAATATTATTATTATTATTATTATTATTATTATTATTATTATTATTATTATTATTATTATTATTATTATTATTATTATTATTATTATTATTATTATTATTATTATTATCATTATCATTATTATTATCATTATCATTATTATTATTATTTGGAGGGGGATCTTTAAAAAATCTTCTCCGAAACGGCATGGCCAAGTAGCGCTGCGATTTTCTGCTATTTGTTTATGTTTTTTTGTACGTTTTTGCTATTTTCGACTTCTTCTCCAAAACCATATCTCAGATTGTGCTGAAACTTGGTGGATATGTTCCTTGTGGAAGGTTGCACAAGGTTGTTCACCAGGTGTTATTGCTGTGGATCCCTGATTTTTAACGAATTTTTCAATTCGGGTACTTGTTGGTCAATGCATACATTCCTATTTTTGTACTATATAAGTCAATGGGAACTGCACTGAACGTTCACATTTTCGACCTAATCTAAAAACGGTAAGACAGATTCACTTCAATCTTACGGGGGATTTGTCTTGGGTGGGTCTCTACCAAGTTTATTCAAATGGTCACGATCCAGTAATTTTGTTGTTGTTTTTTTTAAGGAATTGTTCTTGTTGATTTTACATGCCCATTGATTACCATGCAAGTCAATGGGATTGCAAAGTCATTAGGGTTTGCAATGCTAATTGACAATTTTTTACTTCTTCTGCGAAACCATCTGCTAGATTCACTTCAAACTTGGTGGGGGTGTTCCTTGGGTGGGTATTTGCGAAATTTGCTCAAATGGTCACAGTCCAATGATTTTTGGAATTTTTTTTTATGAATTTTGTGTTCATTTTTTGGCCAAATCTTTAAAAGTCTTTATCCTTGCATATACTCAGCCAATTGCTTTAAAATTGCATAGGGACACTTCTGGGTATGAGGGTGATACATGTACCGTAGGGGAGTGACCTTCACCTCATTTCCAAGGTCACAGGGCGAGGTGCATGAAATTCACTGTTTATAAGGTAACTTGAGAACTATTAAGGCAAAGACATTCGTATTGCACATGCTAGTTGTCCTTAATAAGGGCCAGACTTAGACAGTAGATGAGTGACCTTGACCTCATTCCCAAGGTCATAGGACCACCTGCTCAAATTTTACTGTTCACCTGACAACTTGAAAACTAATTGAACTTGGACCTTGATGTTGAACATGATGGTTGCCCTGAGCAAAGGCCAGACTTAGACAGTACATGGGTGACCTTAGCCTCATTCTCAAGGCCACTGGGACCCAGACACTTACGTGAATTTTACTTTTCACATTGTAACTTGAGAAGTATGGAAGGTAACACTTTGATGTGGAACTTGTTGGTGGTCCTCTATTTAAAAAAAAATGAGACCGCACATTAGTGACCTTGACATCATTCTCAAGGTCACAGGGCCACTAACACGAATTTTACTGGTCGCGTGACAACCTGAGAACTATTTGGGCTGTGACTTTGATCTTGCACATGGGGATGGCCCTCTATGACAGTTAGACTCAGAATAGGTCAGTGACCTTGACCTCATTTCCAAAGTCATAGGATGCCTTAGTGGGGTGAGCACAGGACTGTTACAGTCATCTTGTTTCTTTCTAATTTCTGTTTCACAGACCCACTCACGAAACTATACCACAGGGGTATAAACAACTTAGAAAAATAATGGGGCCAGGAACTACAGCAGAGTGACGATTGTTTTGAAACTCTCCCTCCCTCTCCCCCCTCCCCCACCCCGCCCCGCCCCGCCCCGCCCCGCCCCGCCCCGCCAAGAAAATTGAGAATTAATGACAGCGCTTACGCTTCTGTGGTACAAATGTAAAGACTGAGCGATAATCTCTAAAACTGCCCGTGTTGATGAGAGCTTTCAACTTTCTCTTGAATAGATCTAAATTCGAAGAGATTCCCCTAAAACTGACCATGTTGATCAGAACTCTTCGTTTCTTTTATATCTAAAGCCTCATAGGTTTGCCCCAAAACTGACCTTGTTGATGGGATCCCTTCAATTTCCCCTGCTTTTTACCCGGCGGGCAGACATCATTCATTCAAGGGCCTGGTACATAAAATTTGTGACGCGCTCGCTTTAATATTTAATGTTTGGCGATCAGACATACCTGCCCCGGTCGTTCGTTCACTTTAATATTAGTGTTTGGCGATCAGACGTACCTGCCCCGGTCGCTCGCTCACTTTAATATTAGTGTTTGGCTATTAGACGTACCTGCCCCGGCCGTTTTCTCGTAATACTCCCAGCCCAGCTTTACTCTGAATAATTGCACATCATTGAAATAAATTCCGCCGTTTGCATGGCACTCCTTTGTATAGCGGTTGAAGTTTGCGGACCGACAAGCTTTCTGAAACGTACAGTTGTGTAGACATTCCTGTCTCGATAATGCCACAAATCGGCTCCGAATATTTCCATCCCATCGCGCGTTGAGTGTCTTCTTAAACCCAATCAACTTGGGTTTGTCTGGAAAAGTGATTAAGATCTGTTATCTGGGGAACCCACGGCACCACCACGTTTTTATTTTATCAATTTTTGTCTCTGTGAATTGTACATTAATATCAGTATCAATATGGGGGAGGGGTTGATTCGTGGGGGTAGCTGACCTTTTCGTGATTATTAATAGTAATACGAGTACCTTTGGTTTGGTGTACACATACTCCTCCTCTCTGTTTCTCTCTCTATCTCTCTCTCTCTCTCTCTCTCTCTCTCTATCTATCTATATACATATATATATATATATATATATATATATCCTAAAGATAGTATTAAAATTACCTTCATATTGCATTTTTAGTCCTCTGGATACTGGAATTTAGGATACACAGATCAATCTATGCCCAATTCAGTTTCCTTGCCTGCATACATCCCCCTCGAGCTTGTATCTTCCCTGGCCCCTTCGGATCTCGAGAGGATACACGGGCTCTCGGGGGATCCATACAGGCAAGAATACTGAATTGGGCATAGGAAAACTTCTAAGTGTGTGTAAGTATGTATGTATGTATGTATGTATGTATGTATGTATGTATGTATGTATGTATGTATGTATGTATGTATGTAGGTTTATCACAAGCAGTACCTACAAGCTAGATAATTTGCACTGAATGTATATAATGGGAAATTGCAATAGGTTTATCTTCAATATATGATACTTCATGTCCAGTTTCAAAAATGGAACCAGCCTGGCTGAACCAAAGGCTTGGCCGGCTTCTATGTCTTTATACTGCAGCTGAACAAGGATATGATTTTTTTATTGTATATCCCTGGGGTAAATATTGAGAAATGTTCCACGGAAGATGTAGCGAACTCTGTCTGGCCAATGTCAAGTTTTCTCCTTAACTGTCACTCTCACGTATGTTTAACCCCCTCGCGTAATTCATTTTATTACCCAATATTTTTTCAGCACTTTGGGACATACGGACACAGGGGTTCAAGTACTTTAGATTTATCATGGCGACAATCATGTATTACATTCTCGCATATTAATGCCCCTACAAATTACTTGTTCTTTAAATTTAAAATTTTGAAATTTCAAGGTTTAGACATGTGCCTTACAGGTTGGCTTATGTATAAGGTAAAATCATATCCTCTTTCTTCCGTTTACAGAAATGTATTGACTAAAATTTGAACTTATTCATATCTATATCACTAGACAGGTACGGGATTTTTATGAACAGCCTTATAGGACTAATTTGGGTAAATTTGCAACTCCTGATCCAAACATATGGAAAACTTACCTTATTCCCCCCTGTCACTTACCTCAATCAATATGCTTAAGACACGTCTTAAATTATATACTCTTGACAACCAGTAACTGATTTAATATATATTGTTGACTTCTGGTTATTCTGGCTATTGTATGAGTTGATGTAAATTCTTGTAATTGCATAGTGCTCTCTCAGCTTTGACGAGCTACAAGCCCCGTGGGTTTCCTTTCTCTAGTTGAAAATTATATTCATTTATTTTTCCGTATTCTACCATTACCAACTGTATCAAATGTCAATTTCTTTAAATCATTTATTAATATTTTGTCATTATGCATATGATGTTCAACAAATAAAACAATACAATACAAAATCCCCTTACCTCCATGTACGTCATATTCTGTAACTATATTGGACAAGTTGTTAACTTAGCGCGATGTTGCAATTTTAGTCTGTTCAGTTGTCTGTTATCACTTGCTTGCTCGCCTTGCACTCGTGTGTATTTCTTAGAAATGGGATAATATTGCTCCCGTTCAATGGTTATTCATTGGCAGATACTATTGGGTGGTCATAACAATTAGTAAGTCCCCTGGTATATTTGATATGTTTCTCTGCATCAAAATGAATTAACGTTCCGATCTGTATTTGACACTTCGACCTATATGCATGTCACGATCATTTTATCATTCCCTTCACTTTCCTCGTTGTTTCCGCGATATTATTTACCGAATGTCTGTGTACTATGAGACTGGTGCCTGTCTCCATACTTAAAGCCACTTAAGGTACTCTACACGAGTATCTATCCAAACCAGGGAGCAATCCATAATCATGTTTTCAACAAGTTTTCTGTGTGCCATGCCCAAGTTTAAAATCTGATGGTAAACTTCATGATATAAGTGTACTGTCCGAGTCTGAAAAGTTTGACGTTATTACCTTATTTGAAACATGGCTCGATCATACCTAATCTGATGCTTTATTGACCATTGGAGGCTTTTAAAGCCCGTCACGTAAAGATCGTGAAATTGGTTTGAGGGAGGGATTGCGTTTTCTGTACAGTCTACCTTGTAGAAGATGTGTGGAATTAGAGGCTTCCGGTAGTGAATGCATCTGGGTTGAAATTAATGTTAATTATCTGAGGCGTATATTATCGTCCGCCGGGCCAATCTGCTGGAGGAGAGAGAGAGAGAGAGAGAGAGAGAGAGAGAGAGAGAGAGAGAGAGAGAGAGAGAAAGAAAGAAAGAAAGAAAGAAAGAAAGAAAGAAAGAAAGAAAGAAAGAAAGAAAGAAAGAAAGAAAGACGCAGAGCTTTTTCTGCACAATTTGTGCTCTCGTCCGTTATCAAACTAAGCCCTAAAACACTCCTTTTAAGAGGTGATTGTAATGATCGTTGCCAAAGTTGGGACTCTCCTCACACTGCCAGTGAACTCGGACAGCGTCTCCTTGATCTCTCAGCACAAACAAAAAACTGAAAACAACATGTACCATCTCATATCTGAACATACTGGTGTATCTGGGTATTCTGTTAACCTGCTGGATCTCATCAAAACTGATTCCCCTGGTTACATTCTTAACTCGGGCATATTCCCTCCTATCGCCTCTTAAGATCGCTCCGTAGTTTTTTCATCATTCTTAGTAACTCATTAAAAGGATCGCCCTTTCAAACGCTCTGTCTGGGATTTTAAGAGAGCTGATTTTGATAACCTGAACAATGCACTCTGCAACGCACCCTGGGGCACTGGTTTTACGTCAGGTCACCATTCGACCGACGCCCGACCCTTGAATGACTTGTAGTATTGAGAGCTTAACAAGGCAGCACAATCGCGCTTGAAGTAGGTATACGCGCCTGACACAAAAACCTCGAACACCTACGCTCCTCACAACCCAAAACAGTGATTATATCTTTCAATTCTACAAACGGGAACGAAATATTATAGTAAACTCCATTAAAAATGTCATTTGTCTTGTCGTTAACAAAATCTGGAAAGAACTTGACCCTAAAAACGGTGGTACATGAGTAAATACATTCTCGGTTCATAAACTGCAGCAGAACATTCCAACTCTGCTTGGGGATGGAGGGACCATTTCTACCAACATTTAAAAGTGTGACACATTAAACATGTATTTTGCTGATCAATGTAAGATCCTGTATGATGATCATTCTTTGCCCTTGCCTGACTTTGTCTATCGGACTCACGCCAGCCTGTCTATCTTTCATGCGAACGTCGACGATGTGGAAAAGATCCTCAAGTCTCTCAAAAGTACTTCTGTGAGTGATTCATCAGTGACGGCATTAGTAACCGCCCCCCCCCCCCTCCGCCATGTTTTGCCCCTTCTATCTCACGTCCTCTTGCTGATCTATTAAATTGCTGTTTATCCAAATCATATTTCCCTGATCTTTGGAAGATGTCCAATATGTGCCCCTTTAGAAAAAAAATGTTATAAACAGTCAAAGGGAAATTGCAGGCTAATTTCTCTCCTATTTAATGGACAGACCTCCTCATGGAACCCCATAGAGGCCGGAATGCCTCAAGGTTTCATCTTTGGTCGCCTACCTTTCCTTGTTTTCATGAACGACGTCACTGATAACATTACCTTTGACATTCGATTATATTCAGATGATACCAATATTCTTGAAATTGTCCTAGAGCCAGCTCCTACAGATGAATGCCACAATAGTAATCTTGCACAAATCCATCTTTGGAAGAAGCTCTGGCGGATGAGTTATAAAGCAATTAAATCCACTTTGGTAATCTTGTAATCCAAATGAAACAATCCAGTTCATCCACCCTTAATCCTTTGAAACACAGCGATACCCGAGGTTACTCAACACACTCTTGGGAATTACACTGTCAAGTAATCTGTCATGACACCAGCGTACAACACGCATTGTCCATGAAGCCAGTCTACGACTCGTCCTTCTACGCAGGCGTAAATACAAACTCTCCCGCCAGCCTCTCTTCAGGCTGTATACTACATGTACTGCTGTGATTCGCCCTATCCTCAAGCATGGGTGTGGCCTGTTTGACAATTGTACCGAAAATCTGTCCCACTCTTTTCAAGTTGTAGTATGAGGCAGCAAGGATCTGCTTAGGCGCAACTCGATAAACTCTGAGCGCCTTACTACTTGAAGAGTTTGCATGGCAAACTCTGTCAAACCAGAGGAAATACTTTAAACAAGTTCTTTGCTTCAAAGTATATAATAAGCTCATTCCGCAATATCTACATGATCTCGTTCCCTGCGATGTTGCATTCGTTTCTGGGCGTCTATTGAGAAATCTGGCGGAATTACGCCAGCTTAAGTTTACTACTAAACGCTTCGGTGAATCATTTCTCTCTCTTCTACTTAGTCTAGTAATTCGTGGAATGATCTCCTGGTAGATGTTCGTGACACGGAATCCCTGCCGTAGTTTAAATTTTAGTTTTTTAACACAGAGAGTCCCTCCATTGAACACTGCGTGTCACTTACTCGCTACAGGTGTTAATCCTACTTTAATAGTTCAGTGTTCAGGTGCTATTTGTCACAAATTCGCTTGAAAGGTATTAACTATTTGTTCGACACTGAAAATGAATATATCTTTGAGGCTGTTCAAACATTCATAACAAAATATAGACGATTTTTTTCTAATTTGATAAACGGCCGGCCTACTTGATTTAAACATATTTTATTCCATGACACAAAGATACACAGGCAGATTTTACCAAATATGATTTGCCACGGAACACAATTGGGGAGGAGTGCTTGGTCCTATATTAACCCATATGGCACAGAATCAACGAAAAGACAAGACGGACGAGACACACTCAGCTCGGCGCCAATCTTCATGCCCTGAAATAGTACTTACTTATAAAAGTCCTCTATCTATCTCTGTATTGCTCCATTCAACTTAATTCTGTGCTTGCTGTGCAATTAATATTCTGTCTTAGTCCAGTGTGTATTGTATATAATAATGTGTGTCTATATGTACTGGAAAACATCCAGATTAGTTTATGTAAGTATTGGGTAATCCAGTTGAAATAAATATGTTTTGCAATAATAATGATCATGTATGTAATGAAAGTAATGTTATAGGTACCAGGGGAATATTTAATTCCCTTTTATGTAGAAATGTATAAAGTGTTGTTTTCAAGATATTATTACCAAACCTCATCCATGTTAACCATAAATTGCTATTTAAGCTTATTCATGTTTACCTGGTACACATATCTTTCCAAAATACACCCAACCGTCTGCCTGACGCAACATTTTAGGCCTTGTCTCTGTGTCCTCCTCTCCAAGTTCGCAGACAAGGCTCGCTCCATTATAATTGATAGAATGGCAATCAAATTCCTCTTCCTGTACACATTTCTTCTGGCAGATGGCGCTGCTGATATTGGTAAGGACTTTTGCTATTCCTCCTGTCATTCTCCACGCAGACACACGATCCATTACCCACGTACCATTCTGACAAAAACCTGGAATAAAAGAAAAAGGTTCAATATTTCCCGTTGTCACAGGGCATTTTGTTGCAAAAACAGTGAAAATCAGCTCATAGTATTTATGCATATTACCCCAGAAACAGAGTAAAAATTGTCAGAAAACCCTCCACTTTAAGGTTGAATGCAGATATGGACCTTGTTGGAATCTGGGGTAGATTTTGCAAAGTAGCTTTTAATGCCATATAATATCTTTTGCTTATTCCCTCCACTAGGAGATTCAAACCTTTTAACGGACCTTTGCAGCTAAATGGAAATGAAATTCCAAAAAGCACCAGCCATGCACATCTTGACATCACTCCGTGTTCAAACTTAAATTGGAAAGAACACATTTTGCGAATCACGGATAAAGCTAGTAGAAGGATTGCACTTTTCAAGCGTTTCAAATATAAATTATCTACAAATTCTCTTTGAACTCATTTCTCCACTGTGTAAACTTATAGTGGAAGCAGCAGACGCTTTTTAACATGAATTCTCGATGTACTATAAGGCGATCCAGTCGAAATAGATATTTTAAAACTAAATACTTAGATAATAAATTAATAGGTAGGCTTGGTTTCACAGTCAGTGTATACAAGACACACAAGACAATACAACTGTTACCAAGTTATCATATTTGTGAAAACTCAGTACAAATATCAAGATTTGATTACATATAAGATACAAGTTAAACCAGTATGAAGCTGGGCTCAATACAGACCCAATAAGGAAAAACGTGTGATACAAATAAATTTGCATAGTCCAAACCAATGATCATTACAGTAACAGAAACGTTCAGTTGTTAAAGCGCATGGTGTCAATAACGTACTGCTGAAGTGCATCACAGATCTGGATATTTAGGCGGTAAGAAAGCTCGTTACTGCCAGGGAGAAATATTTCAAGTAAGCTATGACTACCAATATGGAGTATAAGATGGGAACTAACCGACGAGTGATGAGATTTCACGTATTTCACAGAAAATATAACAGATATTGATTTGATGGCATTGCAAAACACACGCCATAGCCATCCCAGTAATGTATAAAGGATAGGTTGGTGTTCAGGTGGCATGAGGATTGAACAGAGTTATTGACAATTTTGAGTATGCTAGAAACATCAGTGAATAATCTCACTTCACAAGTCAGATTGTCCACTAGGTCATTTATATAAACCATGAATAGGACGGGTCCCAGGATAGAGTCCTGAGGCACCCCCAGCCTAGAAGGGAAGCCACACAGAAGATTGACCATGAATAGTAACTCTTTGGAGGCGATTAGAAAGATAGCTTTTGACCATGTAGCAAGATGATCAGATATGTCAAGCTGTTCAAGTTTAAAGAGGAGTCCATGGCGCTATACCTTGTCAAACGCCCAAGAGACTCTAGGAATACCACACTGGTTTCTTTTGATAGCTCTAGACCGTTGTAGATAATATGAAGTAGGTAGACAAGTTGATTGATTGTTGAGTGACCTGCCTTTAAACCTGAAATTTTATATATTGGAAGAATGTTTACTGTACAATATTCACAGAGGGCATTGCACATTAGACGTTCAAAGACTTTAGACACCTTTGAGAGCAAGGATACTGGCCTATAGTCACTTTTCATTGGTCTGTTAGATTTGTTTAAAGACAGGACAAATAATGGAACGCTTCCAGGATAAGGAAAAGTATGCTTGATTAAAAAGAGTGACATCACAGCATATTGGCTTAACTTCATTTCAGTTACTGGTCTTCCGGATGTCTACTGATTTTGTCGTATTTCTGTACAAGTAAGGTCCATTTTTGTCATAGATTATTCGATGATGTGTTAGAGTCACCGTAGAGACCATTTTCTGGATAGCCTGGCCTGGCGATCGCATATATTTTGATATCACATTTTTACTGCTTTCAAATCTACCGCCAAAGACTGCCATTATGTCCAACACAGGGCACACGGATTCAAAAGGTGCAGACATCGACTTTTTACCGACCGATGTATCCGGTAATTCCAGTTAAAAAATGTGGCTATTATGCCTGGCTCTAAACGACCTCAACGTCCTTGGGAGAGTCCTACGGGTGCTTCTCCTACTCAAATGCTTAAGAGTGATAATCCATCAGGTGGTGAGCACGAGGATCCTGTCCTGGATTTCTTAAGAGTACTGAATGATCCACGTGTACAGCAGTATTTCAAGAAGCTCGTCCACGATCAAGTTAAAGCTGAAGTCATAGCTGAGGTAAGTTTACAATTAAAAAATTAACAAAAGAAAATTGATGAGCTCGAATGGAAAGTTCAGCAATAATAAGACAAGGCTTACAGATTCAAGCACCGCATACCAGTCTAAGATCACAGGTCTAGAAGATAACATCAGAGAGCTTGAACAGGGTCATACTAGTCTAAGATCACAGGTCTAGAAGATAACATCAGAGAGCTTGAACAGGGTCATACCAGTCTAAGATCACATGTCTAGAAGATAACATCAGAGAGCTTGAACAGGGTCATACCAGTCTAAGATCACAGGTCTAGAAGATAACATCAGAGAGCTTGAACAGGGTCATACTAGTCTAAGATCACAGGTCTAGAAGATAACATCAGAGAGCTTGAACAGGGTCATACCAGTCTAAGATCACATGTCTAGAAGATAACATCAGAGAGCTTGAACAGGGTCATACCAGTCTAAGATCACAGGTCTAGAAGATAACATCAGAGAGCTTGAACAGGGTCATACTAGTCTAAGATCACAGGTCTAGAAGATAACATCAGAGAGCTTGAACAGGGTCATACTAGTCTAAGATCACAGGTCTAGAAGATAACATCAGAGAGCTTGAACAGGGTCATACCAGTCTAAGATCACAGGTCTAGAAGATAACATCAGAGAGCTTGAACAGGGTCATACCAGTCTAAGATCACAGGTCTAGAAGATAACATCAGAGAGCTTGAACAGGGTCATACCAGTCTAAGATCACAGGTCTAGAAGATAAGGAATGGCAGCAGGGAAGGAAGAAACTGCATTGACAATGGGTTTCTGGGAATTTACAATAAACGCTTGAAAAGCCAGAAGTGAGTAACAGTAGACAGGGGTTAATTTGGATGCGCATTAACAGGTCCGTATGCGGATGCATAGTGTAGGTTATGGGTGATAGGTTCATGGAACGATTCGGAAAATATCCCATTGATAATACGAAAATACAGAAAGTACACAAAAATCTAAAACAAACTCCTAGCACGAAAGTTAGTAAAACTGACGTTACGTGTGAAGCTGTTTTGTAAATACAGAGTAAGAAAAGGCATAGAATTATTGATTTAAGTTAATTTTCAAGGCACGGATCACAACATATGTATTCTCGGGAGTAATATCAAAATCACCCACAGTATCCTTAAACTTAACTATCAGACCTAAAGACAAACCGTGGATTAATAATAACATCAAGAGACTCATCAGGCAACACAACCGTGCATGGAAAAGATACAAGAGGCTCACGCTTCAACCCTGTCCCTATACCCTCCCCTTAGCTTACAAAATTGTATAAATGTAAACGCAACACAACTGCAAACGCAATAAAGAAGTCAATCCGTCTGTATTATGAAAAAATTAGTTCCGATCTTGACTCAAAAGAGATAAATCTTAAAAAGTGGTGGACCCTCAGTAAATCAATACTTGGAACAAACTCCACCAATCAATTCCCTCACTCATTGACAATGGACAGGTTATATCCAATCACGTTGAAAATTGCGAAATCTTGAACACCTATTGTGCGAACCAGTGTAAGCTCCCACCCCAAGATAACCCCCTACCCCTACCGGACTTTGCTTTCAGAACTGACGCTCGCCTTCATATGTTTCCGTTCGAACCTGCACAGGTTGAAATGATCTTGCGATCCTTAAAAACTAGCTCGGCTTCTGGACCTGATAATATAGGAAACACTAAAGAACGCTGCCTCTGGAATTACCCATTCTCGTACAAAAATATTTAATCACTCTCTAAATACCTCCCACTTTCCGCACCCGTGGAAAAAATCTAATGTTTGCCCGGTCTACAGGAAAAACAACAAACAGTCCAAGGAAAATTATCGACCCATCTCTCTGTTGTGTAACGTCTCAAAGGTCTTTGAACGACTTACATATAATGTTCTCTATGAGTACCTCATCACAAATAACTAACTTACCCCTAAAAAATTCTGGCTTTAAAGCAAACGACTCTACCATGAACCAGCTCGTATGCACTCTCCATGATATTTATAATGGACTTGAACTTGGCAAGGAAGCGCGTATGGTATTTCTTGATATATCTAAGGTGTTTGACCGTGTCTGGCATTAGGGTCTCCTATTCAAATTGAAACAACTTGGCTTCAAAAACCCTGTCGTGGACTTCCTTAATAGTTACCTGTCAAACCGCTTCCAACGCACAACTCTTTGCGGTCAAACTTCCACTTGGCTCGCAGTGGAAGCTGGCGTACCACAAGGCTCCATACTAGGACCTCTATTGTTCCTGGCTTTCGTCAATGACATTACTGACGAAATAGCCTGTGAAAATCAAGCTTTTCGCTGACGACACCAGTGTATTGGAAATCTTACATAATCCTACTATTTCTGCTGAAATACTTAACAGGGACCTTCATAAGATCTACTCCTGGGGCAAACTTTGGCGCGTCACCTTCAACGCGATCAAATCAATAGCTGTTGTCTTCTCTTCTAAAGTTAACAAACCCACTCACCCACCCCTTATCCTGGGAAATACACCCATAGCTGAAGCAAATGAACACACACACACACCTTGGCATTACACTTTCTGAAAAGCTTTCCTGGTATAAAAAAATAAATGCGTGTTCTTTCTCATTTGCAAAATTACGTGAGCCTTTTTGATCACTTGTTTACTTAAAATTAACATCTGAACCCATTATAGCTTTATAAAAGTCACTTAATGGTGTGACTGTAACAATAACTGAAGAAGACACTCTTTTTCACGTGTGCCTATTTAAAGAGTTCAAGAAAAACTTTATATTTCGTTGCTGACAAATGCAATTCAGTTTCTAAAATATTTTTTGTTTACATACGCCTGGACATACCCACGTCAAAATTCGTCCAATAGAGGTAGTCACATTCATAATGCTGTCAATAAATATACGCCATAAGAGGTGATCACGATCATAATTACAGCACTCGAAATACACTAAAAGAAGTAATCGCGTTCACAATGGCAGCGCCAAAGATACGCCAAAAGCGATGATCACGCTCACAGTTACAACACTCAAAATACAACAAAAAAGGTAATCACGTTCACAATGGCAACACTCAAGATACCCCCAAAAGAGGTAATCGTGTTCTTAAGGGCAATACTCAAGATACACAAATTGAGGGAATCGCGTTCGCAATGGCAAAACTGGAGGTACACCAATAGAGGTCGCCACTTCGCAGTTTACAAGTTCTTTATATTAGGGTGATTATATTTGTTAAAACATATGTATTTTGATTTCTTTTTTTAATTGGATTACCCAAAAGTATATGAGACATGACTTCTAGAGGGATTCTCCAAACATGGAGACTCACAATGTATATATGTATATATAGGATGCACAGGACAGAACAATGTACATTAATTGACTATGTACCAAAATACCAAAATACATATTGAGATGAAATCAAGAAATATTTAGATGAAAGGCAACGAAGGATACCCAAGATTATTTGCAGGATGGAGAAGTTGACCATTTACGATATATCATCATGCACGATATTTTTTCCAAACAATCAAAAAATATTAGCACCATCTTGTAGTGTAAAAATTGGGTAGAGCGAGTCCATTTTCATTGGGAATGTATGCATTAACTGGTAAGGGGCCCAAATTATAAAATTCATTAAAAATCAGACATTGTGAATATCACT
>OZ026615.1:106000185-106040185 GCA_964020975.1 Hermodice carunculata | reverse complement strand
ATAAGGAGGTTATTTGTCATGAGGTACTAATAAAAGATATTGTATGGACGGTGTTTAAAAACTTTCGAGACGTTACAAATCAAGGAAATAGACCTATGGTTTCCTCGTGGTCTTGTAAACATGTCGTGCATTTGGAAAGCAGGAGGGTCCGCAAATAATTAGTTGATACAAGTGGCTGTCAGTGACGATATCGAAGAGGCGCTGACTAAGTTCACTGTCATTGTAGACAGAGTCCGGGGATTTGCAATGATCAGTAATATCATCAGTGAGAAAAGAATCACGGGGATTGAGTTCCGATCCCGAGGATATGGAATTAGAAAGAGCATCAATAAATAAGTCTCTTTCAGCTGCAGGCTGTCCAGGAGGGCGATAATATACGCCTATGAGTGCCATGCCATTTAGAGAAGGGATTTCAATAGATATCGAGCCCTACCCTGTCCACTCGGTGTTCTCAAAGCTTGATGGCCTTACATTTACCGTCTCACCTGGCACAATTCGTCACTCTGGCATCCTCCCATCGGTTTCCACTTCTGACCATCCAATTAATTTTTGTACTTATTCAGTCTCCAAATCCATTTACCGTCCGTTTATAACACGTACAATCTGGGATTATAAGTGAGCCACTTTTGACGATTAAACTAACGACCCACACAATTCACCTCGGGACACGGGTCTTACTGGATTTGACTCATTTGATGATTCCGTGTACTAATAATCTGATCTCTTTCTAGATACATGTATGCAATTTATTCCATGCACAAGATATACCGGTTAGGCCCAAAGATAAGCCTTGGATTACTTGCAGCATCAAAAGATTAATTACACGGCGAAACCGCACATGGCACAGATACAAAACGCCTCCCTCTTATATCTCGTACGTTTACACTATCAGATTATGACAACTTAGAACGTCTTTTTCATGGGCTAGATGGCGTTGAAGATGACATGGGCTAGATGGCGTGCACAGTCGGTGTTCCGCTGACTTAAGATTGATCACAAAATCAAAGTTGCAAATGAATAGACCTGTGTTGAGCTTTAATTGAAAGCATATGACATTTAGACGTATGTCTAAGAGTTGCTTAAAAATTCATTAAAATGTGAATTAGCCTTAGAATGTCCATTGACTGATATAGTAATGAGTAGGAAAGGTGCATTTGCGGATAAGTACCCGAGTTGAACAAATCGTAAACAATCAGGAATCCACAGCATTGCCATCTAGTGAACAACTTTGTTTGACCCTTTCACGAGGAACATTTCCACCATGTTTCAGCTTAATCTGAGTGATAATTCTGGACAAGTCAAAATACCAAACATACACCAAAAACTCATGAAAAAATTGGAAAAATTGCAGGGCCAGCTGGTGAGGGAGTCCTTAGCAGTGTTCCTCTGTGATATCAAAGCAATTGGGTGAGGGGGTTCGGAGATGAAGATTTTTTAAGATTTGTCCAAAAAAACACCCCAATAAAATTCATGAGAAATCCAAACATTATTGGAGCGTGATCGTTTGAGCTTGGTAGAGATCAACCCAAGGCATATTGCCACCAAGTTTAAAATAAATCTGGCTGGCGGTTTTGGAGAAGTTGAAAATGTTAATAAACACAAATATGAGGAATGAATACATATACAATATAGTATGTGCAATTATACAAAGATTTTTATCCGCCAATGAGCACAAAGGATAGTTTTAGCGTATTCATTCTATATACAAAGACACAATATACTCAGCCATGAAAACATCACATGCGTACACATTGTCTTTATGCTCACTTGTATATCATACTTTTGCTTAGCATCAGAAGGCCATCGTGAAGTGCAATCTTTTTATGTTCATATTATTTTATAAATCTTTGTATGTGCTTTTATTTCCCCGTTACAGGGGGCTCAATAAAACATTGTATTATATTATAAACCTTTGTCTGCCGAATACACTTTATTGTCGCCTGTCAAAAGTTTCGTTAGCCCCAAGAAAAATTGCTAAATTCAAGTTCGGACATGTTTCTAGAATTTTCTGGTTATGCTAATCTGGAAAAATTATCTTTATTATGGAATCATCAGATTATGATGTGATCAGAAATTTTGGAATTTATATGAAAGAAGTTATGGCTATCAAAGGAAATAAATTATAAAAAAAAATATATTTCGATATCGGATACTTTCTCTCAAGTCGGCCCCATTTACAAAATCACTAACAATGTTTGAATAAATCAGAAATCTCTTTTTTTTTGTCTTTTGCCAGGTGCGAATGGTTGTACTTGTCTTTTGGGGTTGTCTGATGTGTTTGTAATATAGTATCATTTTTTTTTTATTTATCTTTTTTTTTTGGTCTCAACACTTTGTTTATATAGGGGTTGGTGTTGTTGATGTCGTGTTTCTATGTTGTAATCAACGTGTGAAAAGTTTGTATTTGTTTGGCTTGGCATACTGCCGCACTTTTTGTATACTGTGGTGCAGCCAATCAAGTTCATTCATTCATCCATTGTGTCAATGCTTTTTACTCGGGCTTTTTAGTTTCTTTTAAGCCAATTTCTTAGTTTTGAGTTAAAGTCTTTTACCTACAATTGTTGGCAATTATTTCATTTAAGTTCTCACTGGATGTATTTATAAGCGTGGGGTCTCTCTCTCTCATAAGGTGGGTAGGGGTGGGGGTCGACTAGAAAGCTCATGTTTCCGAGCTGTGGTGTTGATCCAGCCCGCCAGGGCAGAGGGACGTGCACTTGGCGGCTGCGTTGGGGGTGCCTGGTGCACTCCGGTCGCTCAATCTCGAGTATGCTTCTACAGGCTCATTTTCGTCTCAGCGCATTTGTTTGTTAAAGTGTGTGTGTCAACACACACATTTTTTTGTTTTTCCTGAAATTCTTAATTAAAGTGTGTGTGTGTGTCAACACACACTTTTCTGTTTTTCCTGAAATTCTTTATTTATGTCTGTGTGCCAACACAGACATACTGTTTTTCTAGGAATTCTTTCTTTCTTTCTTTCTTTGTTTCTTTCTTTCTTTCTTTACAGGCAAATTTGTCCGACATTTCATTTGAAAAGTATTTTACATAGAAACTCCAAACTTGGCATGATTATACTTCCATACATGAAGCCTGGTCTTTTTGTAAAGAGGTTCAACGGTTTTGAAAATTATGCAAATTAGGGCCATTTGAAAATTTAAATCTTGAATATCTCCAAAAATATTATAGGTACAGGTAATCAATCCAACTTCGATTAATATGTTGGTTAGATTGCACATTTTTGTAATTTACATGTGACATTGACCTTTAAAGGTCAAAGGTCAATGTCATGGTCACATTTGAAATTTTCATCTAGCCATAACTCAGTCAATTTTCAACCAATTTTAACCATGTTGGACCCAACCTGTAGGTATTGCAACACTGCATATTTTTGTAATTTAGATGCAATGCCTAAAGATTAAAGGTCAAGCTCATTCAGGCCTTTTTGTTAAAACTAGCCATAAGCGTAATGGAATGTGAGGTACCAAAGGCTTCAAAGATGGTATCAGTCAAGATTCTGGGGTCTGCTTTGGTAATTGATACTTTTAGCCCAGATAAGAGAGCCTGGGTTTGATATCAGGCTACGGGCAGCATGCTTGTCTGTATGTGTGCCCCTGAGTAGCACACAGAATGCCGTGTGTGACTGCTTTTGTCATGTTTACACAAGGCAGACAAGACGTAACTTAAAACGTTGGAACAACACATAATTAATTAATTGGGTAAGACATAACAGATTCAACTGAAAGCCACAGGAAGCTATAGCTTTCCTTGCAGTGAGGTTGCAAGGTTAGGATATCGTACAAGCCACGGGTAGCCAGGTCAGTGTTCAATGTAAACAAAGCATGCACAAGTATGAATAGACTGACGTTTACAAGTTGTATCATGCTTAGAAGACTACTTGGTTCATGAGAATGAAATCGAAAAGAATGATGACACAGTCTGTGGTAGTTTATATATCATTACATACTGTCAAAAATGTTGTCTTTCTTTTTTTCCTTTTTTCTTTTTTATGGATATGTGCCAACAGACATATTGTTTTTCTAGGAATTCTTTCTTTCTTTTTTTTTTCTTTCTTTCTTTCTTTCTCACTTTCTTTCTTTCTTAATGTCTGTGTGCCAAATGTCAAGGTCATGTCAAGGTCAAAGGTCAGTTTTAGGCCAAGGTGTCATTTTTGAGGTGAAGGTTCACTTCAGGTAGAGGTCATTTCAAGGTCAAAGGTCATTTCAAGGTCAAAGGCCACTTTCGATGGCGGCTTTCTTCTAGCCATAACTTGGTCAATTTTTATCCAATTTTGATCATGGTTGGTTCAAATTGTACCTATTGCACCACTGCACATTTTGAAAATTACATGTGACCCCAATAGGTCAAAGGTCAATGTCATCTGGACCTTTGAAAGTTTCATCCAGCCATAATGCGGCCAATTTCCATCCAATTCTAATCATGTTGGACTTAAATTGTGGGTATTGTAACACTGTACATTTTTGCAATTCACACGTGGCCTATAAAGGTTAAGGGTAAAAGGTCAAGGTTATTTGAACTTGGAAATATCATCCAGCCATAAGCTTAATGCAATGGGAAGTACCTAAGCACAAAAGTTGTACCTTTAATACTTACAGCTTTTGAAGGCACACAGACAGATTTGCTTTAAAGCAAATCTTCCTTTCTAGTTTCTTTCTTTCTTTCTTCTTTCTTCTTTACCAGCAAATTTGTCCGACACTTTTCTCGAACACTATTACACATAGAAACACCAAACTTGCATGATTGTACCTCCATACAAGGAGTGTGACCGTTTTATACAAATGAATCAAGATGTTTAAAATTATGCAAATTAGGGGCATTTGAAATTTTAATTCTTGAATATCTTCAAAAGTATAATAGATAGAGATGTCATTCCAACTTCAACTAGGGGGTTATTGACCATTGCGCATCTAATGAATTTAAAACAAAAGTTGTAGCAATTTAAATTATGCTTATTAGCAGCATTTGAAATTTTAAAACTTAAATATCTTCAAAACTATTATAGATAGAGACGTCATTTTAACTTCTACTAGCGGGTTATTGACCATTGTGCATCTAATGCACCAATAGCAAAAGTTGTACCCATTTAAATTATGCTAATTAGCAGCATTGGAAATTTTAAAACTTGAATATCTTCAAAACTATTATAGATAGAGGTGTCACTTCAACTTCTACTATGGGGTTGTTGACCTTTGCGCATGTAATGAATCTAAAACAAAAGTTGTAGCAATTTAAATTATGCTTATTAGCAGTATTCTAAATTTTCAATCTTGAATATCTTCAACGCTATAATAGATAGAGATACCATTCAAACTTCTACTCCTGTGTTATGGAATAGTTGTACATTATCATACCAATATGCTTTGAAGACACACACACTGATTTGCTGTGCAGCAAATCATCTTTCCTAGTTTACATATTGTTTTTACTGGCTATGTGCTGTCCGGTGCCTTTGTTTCGATGTAATTGTGTGTCACTCTCCCCGAGATCGGGGATTGGGGGGTTGGGGGATATTATTGTTAGTAGCAGTAGTACATTGTACATGTATATACCTGTCAAATATTCTTTTTGTTTGTAAACACATGGCATATGGTGCCCTACATGTAACTGAGTCTGTTGTATTTGATTTCTTTCCTCGCTCGCGGGGGCCAAATAAAATATGATGATGATGATGATGATGATGATGATGATGATGATGATGATGATGATGATGGTGGTGGTGGTGGTGGTGGTGGTGGTGGTGGTGGTGGTGGTGATGATGATGATGATGATGATGATGATGATGATGATGATGATGATGATGATGATGATGATGATGATGATGATGATGATGATGATGCCACGAATACATGCGAATTATGACACATTACACCTTCAATTCTCACCTGTATGTTATGATTATTTTCAGTTGTTACATAGAGGACGTGGTCGACGTCACTGAGCAACAATTCTTCTAACAATATATAAAAATCATCAGAGGTTATACGAAGTTCAATAATCAAATCCCACGTCACCCAATCTTAAATTACACATCACATGTATGGCATGAGGGATCACTGTATAAATTGCTGACTTATGATATTGGTTGACACATCTTTTATATTTTGAAAGATATGTACAATGATTCACACGTTCAGATAAATTTTTCTTCAGGTCTATCAAGCAACATTTTACTAAATAATGCGGTAAAACAAGGGTGTGTTTTAAATTTCACTCTATTTAATTTGTATGTGAATGATCTAACTTACATATTTGATAAAGAGTGTGATCCCGTGACGTTGCATAACGAAAAACTCCATTTTTTATTGAAGCAAATGATTTGATTTTGCTATCGGAATCTGAAAACGGTTTACAATGTTTTTTGAATAGGTTGTCAATGTACTGCAAAAATTGGTAATTTTCTGCAAATGTAGATGAATAAAAAATTAAGGACTTTTAACAAGACTGGTAATTTAGTCTTTCGCACTTTTCAATTTGGAAACGAAAAAGTTGAAGTGGTCAGGAAATATGTATATTTGGGAATTGAAATTTCAGCAAATGGAAACTTTACGGGTGCCATAAAATACTTATGTGACAAAGCGGTGAAATCAATTGGAAGACTGAAGAAAACATTGTATAGTTATCAAACGGATATTAACTTATATCTGCACCTTTTTTAAAAGACTATTGTACCCATATTTTTATGTTGTTTTGAATTTTTGGGAACGCATGATACCCAATTATTTATATTGTTATCTCGTGGTGATTTAAGTGGCTACTTTTTAAAACAGAATTTACCAAATTACACCTTAGCTCCCTGAAATATTGCTTAGGTGTAAATAGCAAAGCATGCAACATTTTAGTGCTAAGTGAAACCGGTCAGTACCCCTATTCTCAGTGGAAAAGTGAAATGAAACTACAATGGTTGCCTGATAAGAAGTTGAGAACATATGCTAATTTATGATGTCTTTTGAATTTGAGACATACTTGTTTATTATCAGGGACGAAAAAGTGCGAAAATTCTTCACCCGATTGAGAATTATCGCCCACAATCTCCCTATTGAAATTGGCAGACACAAACGACCGGCCAAAGTTCCACTGGATCAACAATTATGTAATGTATGCCCAGTCATTGGAAACAAATCTCATATTTGGCCTGTTCAAAATTTCCCGATGCACCCAAAGAATTATTTGATTCAACATCTGAAATTTTTGCAGATTTTAATAATTTGGGAGAGGAAGAAAAAAATTTGTTTTTTATGAAAAGTCAAGATATTGAAACAATATGCATTACGAGTTCGTTTTTGGCTGCTTGTATGAAAATTGATAGACCGCTTTAATATTCATGCACCCCATTTTTTTTTTTTTCGGTTCTTCGTGGCTTGATCCTCAATATATTGCATGAACTGTATGCAGTTTTTAACTGTACTGTATGTATGGTGTTGTTTGTTTGCCACTGTGTTGTTTCATATTTTCGGCAAAACCCCTGTACTGTATGTACATGTATATGCGAAGTACAGTGAAATAAAGTTCATTCATTCACATGTCATAATAAAGGCTAACTGTACGTCACACGAAATGCCCCTTTCCTACTCTTGGTTTAGCCGCAGACTGAGGTGTGTGTGTGTGTGGGGAGCGTAAATCTTTACAATTTATCTAGAACCAAAAAGTATTGCCTGTTTTTTATACTTTCATCTGGGTGGTACCATAAAAATATTAGAAATCTTATCAGTTGTTTGGGGTGGTTGGGCACAATAGAGAAATGTAAGAAAGACAGTACCACTGACATATTTTGTGAGTATGAAGTAGTTACTGTTCAGACACCTACCTCTTTGCTTGTACTTCTTATCTTCCAATGAAGCACATTCATGGGATAAGAAACACAGAGTATATATGCAAATGAAGAACAAACCATGATAAAGCTCAGACATACCGGCCATGGAACGGAAAATGGCGCTGCATTTCTTCATCGTTAAAAAACATAGAAAACGAGCGTCGACTGACCTACTAGGCAGGTCACCTCAAAATGATGACTGTTTTTTTTTTCCTGGTTCAAGTTAAAGGCAGACTCTGTGTCAGTAACCAATTAAAGTCGTACTAACTTTGGTCTAGGGTTTGTAAGGGTTATTTTCTGTATATTGGTTGCAGGCTTGTAAGGATTATTTTCCAGTTGAACCACGATCTTAACGGTTAACAGGGAACCTTTCAATAATTATTGTTGTGATAGCCTAAGACATGAATTTTACTGTAAAATAGGGGAAATAATACAGAACTAATGGTACAAGCTACCCACTTGCCCATAGTCTCGGGGCAAGCTCAAATGCTCTCGGGCAAGTTCATTAACAAGTATGGTGTCTCGTCGCGCAAGTTAGAATTTAGCATTAAAAAAAACCAAGAACACAAAAACAAAAAAAACAAAAAAAAAAAGAAAAAAGAAAAAGAAAAAAGAAGACAAAAAAACAAACAAACACAAAAAACAACAAAAAAATAGAAGATGAAAGGGAAAAAAGGGAAAGAGAAATGATTTAATCATTGGATGTAAAGTTGCGGACGTTTCCCTCCTGGCACTCACTGTTGCCAAACAATCCATGGTATCGCAAGTCGGGCAGAACACTCTGGAACCAGAAAGAGGCGCTTCATTGCATTGATTGAAAGGAATCACGTGTCCAGCTTCATGATTCAGGACACATCATCATCATCATCATCATCATCATCATCATCATCATCATCATCATCATCATCATCATCATCATCATCATCATCATCATCATCATCATCATCATCATCATTATTATCATTATTGTTATTATTATTATAATTTTTTTATTATTATTATTATTATTATTATTATTATTATTATTATTATTATTATTATTATTATTATTATTATTATTATTATTATTATTATTATTATTTTAATATTGAGAACAACCAACTTCAGTCTGGTTGTTCATTTTTTTTTTATTGCAATTTTTTGTGACTTGTTTTATTACTTCTGGAAGGTTCTGATGTCTTAGGACTGTGGACCTGGACTGATTAACGGAGAACTGTACATACAAGTGTGGCCGGTGACACAAATAAACTAAAGAGCTCTACAATATTTTGTATTGACGTTCGCTGATACAAATGGCAGGGCAATCTCATGTCTCTCAGGGCAGGTTGGGTACACATGTAGCTTGGCCTCAGGGCAAGTTGCAAAAATTGTAATTCTAACCTTGCGAACTCCAAATATTCAGCAGAAAACATGAATAAGCTTATTATGAATCCGGGGAATTCGATCGCCAATGTTGCAGCCAAATTTGTATCTGATTCTTTCCATTACAGAAAAGTATATAACCAAATTTGCTCTTAATTCCATCCATACAATATTTCTAATAACCAATTATAATGGAAGCCAAAATATTTGTATATGCGTGTGCATACTGATCTATATTATATGTGAATGTATTGTATATTGCTATGGGCCCTGTCAGTGAGAAAGCAGGACAAATAAAGATGTTGATCACGATGATGTGATTGTGCATTCACACTTAATATTGTTTTGCAAAAGTATGATGGATACTTGCAATATTCATGAAGAATATGACAGTGCGCGTATTTCCTTTGGTGACCAGTAATCTGAGCCTCTCAGGGCTCATCGATGTATCAGTAATGACTGTGGAGAACCACTTTGCCTGTGGGCCCCGATCCTTGTCACCCTCCCCCCCCCATCCCATCCAAACTTCTCTGGCGGCACCAGAGAAAATGAATACACAAGTTCCACCCATCCCCTTCCCAATAGGCCGCGGCTTAATAGAAGTTGCAGGGTTTCTTCTGACAATTCGTGGCTTCAACTTTTTATATTTATATTTAGAGCAATTCCTGACCCATAAATGCGCAAAACACTTTTTCTTTCTTTCTTTCTTTCTTTCTTTCTTTCTTTCTTTCTTTCTTTCTCACAACCTGCTTTCTTGTGGCACTTGACCTGCTTGACCTACTTGATCCAAAATGAATGCGCATCTAATGAATCTAAAGCAGAAGTTGCAGCCATTTAAATTATGCTAATTAGCAGCATTGGAAATTTTAAAACTTGAATATTTTCAAAACTATTATAGATAGAGATGTCATTTCAACTTCTACTAGGGGGTTGTTGACCTTTGCGCATGTAATGAATCGAAAACAAAAGTTGTAGCAATTTAAATTATGCTAATTAGCAGTATTCGAAAACTTTCAATCTTGAATATCTTCAACACTATAATAGATAGAGATGCCATTCCAAGTTCTACTCCTGTGTTATGGAATAGTTGTACATAGCCATACCAGTATGCTTTGAAGACACACACACTGATTTGCTGTGCAGCAAATCATCTTTCCTAGTTGCGAACTGTGTTTGCTTACATAATTGATCTGACAGTGCGACACGCACTTCAATCGCCATTCAACAATAACGCAAAGTAAGTCTGTTTTAGAGACAAGAAAGTTTCCAATTCCCTCAAAACGGAATTGGAAAATGGATGGGGCAATTAAGGCAGAGTTCGGTCTTCGTGGCTTTGGCTTGGGTGCTGGTATATAAGGTTGTCAGGAGTGTTAATTATATGCCAAGCCTATTTCACTGGTTCTTCTGCTAATTTTGGTCTTTCTCGTGATAAAGGGGACCATACACACTGTCATGCTTTCCCCGGGTTTTGCCATTTATATAATTGGGCCTAATGTATAATTTTATTCTGTAGAGATATGTAACCAGTGTTACTTTACAAATGAAGATCTGCAATAAACTGATCGCGACACAAAACCGAAACTTCGTGACTGGGATGCAGCGATAACGCGACAGATCGCTCACACAGACACACGCACACACGCACGCACGCATGCACGCACACACACACACACACACACACACACACACACACACACACTATACATGACCGATCGACCAAGCAAAAAGCAGTGTGCAGAGCCACTTTGCAGACAGACTTCGAAAAAGAAAAGCCATGAGTCACAGCTCTATGGTAGAAATTTATATTTACCTGTTGAAACAAACGTGATATCGTAATTTTTTATGATGTATTGTACTTTTTCTGACACGATTCTGGGCAGCACACATGGTGTAAGCTGTAGTTTGGCATTTGAATGTGGGTGGGTTTCCGTGTAGATCTCCATGTGCATTCTTTGGAGTGACACATCTTTTAATATATTGGTCTCCTGCTAGGGTTTCAACCCCAAAAAAGTTCCGATAAAGCAAAATCAGATAAAAGATTCTCAGTTGGTAAGTTAAATGCTTCATCAGTAGAATTTAAAAAGCGATGTCCGATATGGAAGCAAGCTTGATCATGCACAGCCATCTCAATTATGCTTAATTCCATTCTTTAAATTCCTTAAACATATATAAATCGTAAATGCTTTAAAAACTTCCTTGATATGATACCAATAATTGATTTAATATTTTGCCCGATGATAGATGCATAGAAGAGCATGCACTTTAATCACATGCAGGAATGTAGCTCAAAACATGCTTGGTGGACTTTATCGTGTAGAAAAGAAACAAATCTGCCATAAAGAGCTCAATTATGGATAACATTGAAAACTATTATATAGCAATCTTTTTTAGTGATCAACCACCGAACCGGAGTTCTGGGACTTATGCCAGTGAAATTCGTGGGCACGTTTCTGTGCATCATGCATACCTTGTTCCAGCAACAAATAGTGAATGCCTTTATTTATTTTTGTTCTTTTTGTTTTTGTTTTTGCTTTTTTGTTTTTGTATTTTGTTTGTTTGTTTGTTTGTTTGTTTGTCTGTTTGTTTTTGTTTTGTTTTTTCGTATGACATGACATGTGGGGGGGGATATTATAACTTTTATGTCAAAACACTGTATTAAAGTCCCATTTTTTCACCGAACGATTATTTTTCCACACGAACACTACCTGTGAAGGACTTGTCCTCTTGGTCCTTGGCGCTGATAATTTTGTCACCAGGATTTCCATGAATCAGCATCAATTTCCTCAGACATGACTGGCTTTAAGTTTATTTGTTTGTTTACTTATATGCTTGTTGGCTTGTGTACAGAGTTTAGTTCAAGGATCAAGGTCTAATATTTATCGTAAATATTATCATTAATGCAACATGTATTAAAATGTGCTTTCGAATACCAGTTTTTCCTGTTCGCTCGATCTTGGTATCATAACCGTCCGCTAAGCAGTTCTGTTTAGTACTAGCAAGATATAGTAATAATGATAATAGTTATATTAATTACAGAGGACGGTGAGCAATATGGACAATAGTAATTCCATATGTCTATAGGTTAGACAGAGATAGGTTAGCTTATGGAGAGTAAAGAGTTCGGACTGCGGAATAGGGTAATAACTACTAGGAAGTGGTTCTGGGCAAAAAGACACAGATACAATAATGATAATGACAATAATAACAACCACCACCACAACAACAACGAGATATAATAATAACAACAAGAACAATGAATTTGGAAAACTACCCCGTTACAACAGGGGCACCAATCAAGCTGGGTTATTTCATGGTGCGTCCACACATTTCCTTTGAATTCATTTGTAAAATACAAGTATAACCATAAAAAGTTAAAGTATTCAGTAGATTAATTCCGTTAGCTAACATATGGGAAGGTGTTAAACGGAAGTGAAACAAGCCAAAGCACGATATTGCGAAAATAAGAAAACAAGAAAACGCTAACGCGAAAACACGAAAATGCGAGTGCAAAAACACGACATAATTTCTGTCGTGTATGGTGGCACAAAAGTGCCAAATAAAATATTTTTCTCTCTCCATAAAAATGCGACGGCGAAAACAAGAAAACACGAAGGCGAAAGGGCGAAAACAAGAAAACACGAAGGCGAAAATGCGAAAACAAGAAAACACGAAGGCGAAAATGCGAAAACACAACCACGACAACACGACAGAAAATATGTCGTGTTTTCGCACTCGCATTTTCGTGTTTTCGTGTTAGCGTTTTCTCGTTTTCTTGTTTTCGCATTTTCTGCCTTGGGCGAAAACAAGAAAACACGAAGGCGAAAACACTAAAATATAAAACGCGAAGGCGAAAATGCGAAAACACAACCGCGAAAATACGACAGAAATTATGTCGTGTTTTCGCACTCGCATTATCGTATTTTCGCATTAGCGTTTTCTTGTTTTCTTATTTTCGCAATATCGTGCTTTTGCTGGTTTCACTTCCGTTTAACATTTTCCCACAACACCGTACAATGTTTCCTCCGCCACAGAACCATACAAGGCCTCAAACCAAGTCACCACTGGAACCAAAGAGCGTGGCCACAAAACCCTGGTGTAGGCCTAGGTATTAAAATGGCCGAAAAAGTGTTGTAAAAAACCGTGGTATTTTAGAAATAGGCGATGAATTCACGTCCAGGCCAGCAAAGTTCGTTCGTTCTTTCTTTCTTTCTTTCTTTCTTTCTTTCTTTCTTTCTTTCTTTCTTTCTTTCTTTCTTTCTTTCTTTCTTTCTTTCTTTGTATCCATTTATTATGATATAGTTTTCTTTCTATTATTGTCTTTATCTATTTTAACAATTAGAACTTTAATTAACCCCGTGTCTGCTGTCTGAGCGCGTAATAGAATATATCAGACCAAACCAACTAGGCTGCTTGGGGATTCTTTTATCAATGTTCAGATGTTGTTACCACCCTCTCTCTAACAACATATTTCTCTTGAATACACAACAGGAAAGATTATAGTTTGAAATATCGATCATATACTGCAACCATCATTCATTATATTTGTAGACCTCATTTTGATTAACTTTAATCAACCATGGTCTCGCACGACGCTCTTATCAAAAAGAAAGGACACAAATTCCTATTTATATTGTAAATTGTGAAAAAATGTAGAATCGACGAAAAATCCACATGAAACGCTGGTTGATTCTTATGGTATCATTCAATCAAGTCTAAACACATATAAATAACTAACAAATGTATAACATTTAGTGATATTGTAAAATATTGCATTTTCTCAGTTTTGTGATAAAATTATGTGATATATGGCGGCATCTCTGCTTTTACACTTCTCATGCATTATGAATTATCTAAAATATAGCCTAAAAGTAGATATCGATAATCCCACTTAGACTACATATTTTTGAAACTATCATGAGAGAGAGAGAGAGAGAGAAAGAGAGAGAAGAGAGAGAGAGAGAGAGAGAGAGAGAGAGAGAGAGAGAGAGAGAGAGAGAGAGAGAGAGAGAGACCTTCATAATTGGCAAGTTTTGTTCAAATGTTGTGATAAGTATTCAATTCGTCCCATTTCAGGTCAGCGATGGATGAAATACTCTTTTCGTTGTCACTCGAGCATAACGTACAGCATTTCAAGGATCAAGATGTAAGTTAGGTGATCATTCTGATGTCATGTTACATCCATAGGCGGATCCAGAGAGGGGGTGTCCATGGGGTCTGGGCCCCTCCCTTTACGAGCAAAATACCTTTTAAGGAAAAAAAAATGAAAAAAAGGGAAACTAGTCCAAAGCTCTCCTCTCCCACCATGTGGCGTTAATAGAGTGCACGTGACAAACTGTTCTTTACCATTCGCATGTATAATGATAATAATAATAATAATAATAATAATAATAATAATAATAATAATAATAATAATAATAATAATAATAATAATAATAATAATAATAATAATAAAATTTAATGTGGTGCGAAACGTCACTGTTTCGTTAAATTTGAACTAGAAAGTTACACATACAACTTTGATCAACATATCTTACATATTTCACTTTGATTAATTGTGCCTTTTATCGTTTCTTTTATAATGAAAGTGTTCATTATAAAAGAAACGAAAAAAGGCACAATAAAATAAAGTGAAACGTTCGCCATATGCAACTAATCCCATTGGTATTACTAACAATCAATTCAATTGATTGCTTGCATACCAATGAAATAGTTAAAAGACAATCAATATACTAGTTACATTAACCCATATTGGTTCCAACCACTTAGACTGGTTGTTTTTTCAACCAATCTGCTTTTAGAATGTGTTTTTATATGACAGTCAATTACCGGAACAACATTCAAACCGTAGTTTGCATATATGCAGAGAACTGAGTGACAATATCTTTATAAACCCAACTTTCATCTTTCATCAGTAGTTGGGAGGCTCTGTGGCCGAGTGGTTGGGTGCTGCCCTGCTACCCCAGCGAATTGCGTTCGCTTTCCACTGAGGGCACCTATTTTTCGTTCCGGGAAGCTCCTTTCGTGCATGGTTGGTGACAAGGAGTCTGATTCCTCCGAGGGGCAAATTTTCGTGTTCGACGGAAAATATGGTTGCATGTGGCAATGTTCCCAAACACCTACTGAGCCTCGTTTTTCGAGGTTTTTTTCCGGGCACTCCATCATCATCATCATCATCATCATCATCATCATCATCATCATCATCATCATCATCATCATCATCATCATCATCATCATCATCATCATCATCATCATCATCATAGTTGGGCTGAGATCTTGCCCACTCCGCCTCATGGAAGACCAGCCACTGGCTGACTCAGCCACGGAGTACAAAGATGTTCAAATAATTTTAATAGACCAGCGCAGATATATTATATTTGGTATCATGATGTAACTTCAGTAGGGACAAACAAATACATGTCACATGTGGCCCCTGCAGTCCCCGATAACCACCACATTAAATTTTATTTTATTCATTTTTTTAAGTGTACATGAAAACTGCTAAAAGGAGGTTTGTCACGTGAACCAGACCCAAGCCCCGTATTATGTTTACTCTCTTGTAGCAGAGACACACGGAACTCGGTCTGCTTTAAAGACAAAAATTCTTGGTGAAGCACTGCTGTTGTACTAGCTGCAAAAGTGACACTCGGTACAGTGACAGGCCCTATAAGAAGGGCGTATATTTTATCAAATTCCCATTATCAAAAAAAAAAAAAAGAAAGAAAGAAAATAAAAGAGGCAAACTAGTCCAAATCTCTCCTCTCCCACCATGTGGCGTCAATAAAGTGCACGCGACAAACCTCGCTTTAGCATTTGTATGTATATTTAAAACAATAAATATAATAAAATTTAATGTGGTGGTTACCCCTGTCCCAAAAAAAAAAAAAAAAAAAAAAAAAAAGAGAGAGAGAAAAAAAATGCACCGAGTGGTAGATCTATGTGGCCGTTCCTTGGTAGGGTTTCCAGATACACGTACAATTTGTTGTAAACATGTCCTGGGTGCAAAAGTTCCAACAGAGAAAAAACCAGGATCTATGATGATGATGATGATGATGATGATGATGATGATGATGATGATGATGATGATGATGATGATGATGATGATGATGATGATGATGATGATGATGATGATAACAATAATGATTTTATCGACAGTACAAAAGTCACTCTTGACTCGTCAGTTACACACAAAAGGACCAAAAAATATTTTACATGCAGTAGGCCTACATGTCAATTTGAAAAGCTTATCTTGTGTATTTTTCAATATATCGGACCATGGAAATTGTGCTTTTCTGGCGCCCTTCGCCCCACCGTTGTGGGAAAGGGCATCACCCACAAGTCTTCTATCTTTTCATGTCACATTTAAAAATATGAAACGTATTCCTATTCTTATTTGCTTCTAAGCAATTTTCAAGATCCTGATTAATTGTTTCATTATAGGTTTTAATTTATCGGCTAGTATTATCTTGATATAATGTCCGAGAAAAGACAACAGTTGATCAGATCAAAAACCTCCAAATGATTTAAGAGCGAACTGTACATACATTGGACCCCAAAGCATAAAGTTATGAGAATTATAAACAAAAATCCAAGCGGATTATACAAGCAACAGTTATTATTGATTGTTGTTTTAATTAGGATTTCGGGGTTTTACAACTTTCGTAAATGTGAGTCGTGAAACTGAGACCGAGCCATGAAGGGTCGGCGGAATTGTCCCTGCCTGACGAAGGAGGGCCTGGACGCCATTTACGGAAGTAGTTAAACCCCATTCTATCCCAGTATCCATCAACGTGTTTTTTTTTTTTTTTTTTTTTTTTTTTTTTTTTTTTTTTAGAGTAAAAAATGTCAGTTAATATATTTATATATATTAATTAATTAGTAAAAATGCTTCATGCGAACAGCCTATCTCCCATTAAAAAAAATGTTGCTTGAACCAAAGCGTGGGATTTCTAAAAGCGGAAATACACGTGCAACTTTTATCGCTCGTTGCATGTCGCAGGTTCAAGTTGCACGTTGCAAGCGATAAAATTGCATGTGTATTTAGGTGGTCGCTTGCAACGAAATTGCATCTTGTGCGAATTCTGGCATGTCAGAATTTCTGTACGACGTCGCTTGTTGCACGATCAATAATCGCTTGTTGCAGGCTCAAAATTGCATGTGTATTTTCCTTTCTCGCTTATTGCAGCTATTTCTCCAAATTTGAAATAAATTAGAATGTCTGTTTACCGTTATTTCATCCAGAAAAATGGACTAAACCTGCCAACCCTTCATGGTGCGGGCTTAGTTGAACGTCCAATCCTCCCCAGAAGTAGTTAAACCACTATTTCACTTCGAATTAAAAGGGAAATGATTAACTCAAGATTGGATATTGTACAGACGTTTTGAAATTTTCGTGTGCTTTAATTACCCATTTTTTCAGTTTGGATAAAAGGGATATTTCCCGTATCTCCTTTAACCCACCAAAGCTTTGTAAAAGTTTTCAAATAATGAAAGAAAGAAAATATTACAATGGCGCTCTTTGCTCACCCGGCGCTCTTTGCCCCGCTCTCCCCTATGCTCTTCAAAATATTTGCCAGGTAGCCTAACTTAGCGGGGGGAACATCGATTTTAGAGAGAGCAACCGATTTAAATTAGCCTGCCATGGCATGTAGCTTTTGTCGCCTTGCACTTTACCGCTACGTGCAAAGGGTACAAGGGGGGACTTTCAACCCACGTGTTAATCACTTAATGTTTGCCCCCAGAAATTGATATTAATGAGCATACATGTGACGCTGTGTCCGTGCAGCCCTATCATTTCAAGGTTCGAGAACACCTGCTGAGCCGCGTGGGTTTTCTCCCGTATAAAGGTGTTCAATTATTATTATTATTATTATTATTATTATTATTATTATTATTATTATTATTATTATTATTATTATTATTATTATTATTATTATTATTATTATTATTATTATTATTATTATTATTACTATTATTATTTTGGAAAATCAATTTTGTGGCCACATTTCTGTGAAATACTCTCTTTAGAATAAGTCTGAATGGTCGCAATCTATGACCAGTTGTTTCACAAACAAGTTATTAAGAAAACAACCATTGCTATTTACATTCAATCTAACTTTTAACATTGCAAGTATAGGAGAGAGCCTGGTGTGTTTTGAGACCATAACACATGTGTCCCGCCCACATTCCAATAAGCCACGCCTACCTTGGTTTCCAGAACTTAACACTTGAACATGCTCGGCAAATCAGTTTTAATCGTTTCTTTTAATTCTTTCTTTTAAGCTTCTAAATTTCGTGTAACTGAGCAGAAAAATTAAGAGGAAAATGTAAATATAAGCAATGAGGGTCGCTTTTGAGTGTGTTATGGCATAATGACGCGGATGATTGAAGCTGGCATCTGGCGAGGCCCACGATGTCAGCTTCAATCACGCCCGTCATTATGCTATAACACACACAAAATCGTAATAAAGTCTGCTTGCTGTTGTGGCTCGAAGAGAGTGGTTTGTGCGATGGCCTTCCAATCGCGCTGCCCAGCAGAGAGATTTCACAACAAAACTTGGTTTGTTTATGCCGACAACTTGACAGGAATACAGGAAGTGTCACAGGCCGGCTTCTCCAGTGGCCGAAGATAGAAGGCATTGGGTCTATTAACCTGAAATGAAAACTAATTTCCTAATTTTAATGGGGAGGCTACTTACAGGATGTCATTCGTGCATTCTGGAAAAAAAGCTCACCTGAAGTGAGCATTGGAGGTAACAAAGCTTGTTCCATGTGAGCACTCATGCAGATATATTTACATCCAATCTAACTTTTAACATTACAAGTATAAGAGAGAGCATGGTGTGTTATGAGACCATAACACATGAGCCTTGTGTGTTATCAGACCATAACATAATGTGTCCTGCCCACATTCCAATAAGCCACGCCCACCTGGGTTGCCGGAACTTCACATTTGAACATTAGGGGAGTATTGTGTGTGTGTGTGTGTGTGTGTGTGTGTGTGTGTGTGTGTGTGTGTGTTCGTATTCAAGCATCAATGAAGGTTACAGACTACAGTTGTGATTGGCTGGTTTCGCATCCCAACGGAGATAGTCCGTAATTGTAAAAATACTGTGTTTTCAGCATGCTGAAGCTTCTGTTTAAATAAAGTTAGCTAAGTCAGGTTTGCTGCATCGCAGAGTTGCTTCATTGGTGGTCATATAGGTGCACTGTGTTCCAGGCCAGGTGGGAACTTTATGGTGGGGAAGGACAATGATGTGACCCTGGCAAGAGCACAGTTCATACACCTGTATAAAGCTGACATCCAGGTGTTGTTTCGTATTGCAATTATCACAAATTAACGAGCTGGGAATTGTATGACCAAAAATCCGTCCATATTTTTCTGACATTTTTATCTGTTAAATGCCGTTCACGGAATTTCAAAATACCAAAATACTGATTGTTTAGGCTGAAAAATGCTAATATGAAAAATAGAAGGATTTATAACTGTGGTCTGTGGCCTGAACGACAATGGATTATACCTTTTAAACCTATTTTGGTCATTGTAATGCATTTTGTAAAGAACACATTAAGATTAAAACATACAAGATTCAAATTCTCTTTAGTATTAGCCAAATTAATAAATGTTGATCCCACAGAAAGACTTGTGACTTAATGCCAACGATGACACAGCTGATATATAAATCCAGTACACACTGGATGCTGAGAAATGAGGTAGGTGTCACGGTGAATGATGGCTAAGTTGACGACATAAATCCGGAGTTGACCTTCCCATTGCAGGATTCCTACAGTTGTTGTATTGTATTGTATTGTATTGTATTGTGTTGTGTTGTATTGTATTGTAAACATATTTAAAATGAATTGCCCTATAGTTACAACAAATTAATCGAGGGGTCCTCCAGACATGCAGTGGACGCACAGAATATACGTTTAATACAAAGAGAAACTTAACAAACCTAATTCTGTAAGCCCATGTACCGTTTGAACATTATCAAGTCCGATATTCTAAGAGCAAAGTCCTATTCCGTACCATTCACTGAAAAACTGCATAGTTCTAAATCATAATAGCAAATTCATTTATAAAAGGAACAAATCATATTCATAAAATTTGAAATTTAGGAAACAGTTTTAGGCATTATAAGCCTATATAAAATTGGGTCATCAGCAGGGAACCAGCGCAAGACTTGTTTCGGGGTCATTAATTGTGTAAAATCAAAAGGGCCAAAACGATAATAAAATACATAAGTGCAAAAGACTGGGTTACTTCAGATATATACATTATTAAATTGGGCAGATGTCAAGATCTGGACTTTCTTCTAACAAAATTTGAACAAAATATGGCCTTTCAAATTGTGGTAGAAGAGATGGACCAGCCCCTGGTGCCACAATTACTGTTACTTCTTTAAAGAACTTTGAACGAGAGCCAACATATTGGTTGCAATCCAAAAAAATAATGTTTGGTAGATTCAATATCGTTCCGGCGGGTACATAATAAACTAAGCAAAATTCTCACTTTAAACAAATTGGAACGTAGACATAAATGTGCAAGACCGCATTGTGTGGTGGCAGATATTTGGACGCTTAATTAGGTTTGGATTTATCCACAAGCAGTAAGATCTTTATATTATGTCAAAAGCTAGACAATGTAGATGACTGTCTGATATCCTCATGCAGGTCATTTCAAAGTTTTACTTTGAAATGAGGGAACAAGAGAGGTTGCAAATATTACATTTCGAAGTTTGAGTTGTCAAAGACTTTGTGAATTTATAACCCGACGGCCAGACACAGTCAGCGTCACTCGTGGTATCAAATAACAACATATTGTGGTACTAAACCGTCCACTATTTTGTCAAGTAAGAGCAGTTTACAATATTTTCGCCGAACAGCTAGGGTTTCTCAACTTTGCTCGGCAAACAACCTATAATGGTCAAAGTGACGTAATGCCCCGATGAAAATCCGAGCAGCTTCATACCGAATGGATTCCCACGATTTATACAAATTTTGCCCATAATTGTCAACTTGAAAAAGAATACAATCATATTCCAAAGTTAGGCGTGTCATAGACTTTTATAATTTAGCTAGTGCATTTCGAGACTGTCTGTATCTAAATCTTTTTAACAACGCAACTCTTTTACTTGCTTTATTAGTAACTGTAAAATCATGCTCTTTCCATGACAAATTTGAACTCAGTGTAATACTTCCATGTTTATGACTGGCACCCTCGTCGTCATCTAGAAACACAGGATCATAACCAGGCCTGTTGCTTTTTGCAGAAAAATTAACTGAAAGTGTTTTTAAACCATTAAATGGTACTTTCCATAACGTTCAGCCACACCTATTTGAGCAAAATGTGAATTTAATTTTATGCTGGAAGCAGTCGGGTTTCTAGCAAATTCTAGAAAGCTAGTGTCATCTGCGAAAAGATGAATATCCACAGATGTCATTTACATAGTCTTGAAATAACAGTGGGCCAAAAATAGAACCTAAAGATACACCAGCCTCAATAGGCAACCACGAATGAGGCTGACCATAGATTGTAACTTTGGTGTACCAGTTTGAAAAAGGATGTCACCTGCCCATGCCACCAGCGTGTCACAGAAACCAAGTTGATGGAGTTACATAAAAGACCATCGTACCACACCTTGTCAAAGGCTTTGGAGAGCAGCACCTGTTTCAATAAAGATCTATACAGCCGCGTTTCGGTCAAATTGATTCCATGAAGTTCATTTGACTGGGCTAGGTGATAAAGTTCATCCAATTCATGTTGACTTTGTAAGCCACAGGAATAAGCATGTGCTAAATGAAGGTGTTTTTTTTACAGAGGTCACATCAGGTCGAGGTCCTGGCTTTCGATGCAGATTACAGGCAATTTTTAACATATGACAAATGACATTAAGCACATGCATTTATGTAACTCTGTTAAATAACCGCAATGAACACGATACTCGGAAATAGCCAGAAGCCAAGGACGATTTAAAAGTGTCAATGAAAACAATTTCCAACACTATTTTTTTTTACTGATATTTTTTTCAAGTTAAAAATGCCAATAGCCGTGCGACATTGGTCTACAGTTTTACCTTTGTATATACAATTCAAACATGAAAACGTTTGACAGGGGTTTATAGCTGTTACCCTTTCGCACTGGGGCATTAGTATTGTTGATGTAAATAGGACGATTAATGCAACCCATGTGTTACACTTAATTGCAAAGTATCGTTTGTTCCATTGTTAAAATTGTATACAAGTACAAAAAATAACCTCAGTGTCCTTTTTATGTAACTTTATTGCCAACATTGAGAGTGACAACCGAACCCGAACGTTAAGCGCCTGTAAAAGCCGAACCCGAGCCGGACTTCAATCCTGAAACCCGGTAAGCTCAGGTTCGTTTGTTCCGGTTCGGTCAGTCTCATATATATATATATATATATATATATATATATATATATATATATATATATATATCTTTAAGGAATAGTTAAATTGCAAAGATCCACAACCACTGTTGAAAAGTCATGACAAAATATAATTATATGTATGGTGAGATCATTTGGTTAGATGAGTTGAGTGCAGAGTATCTTTGCAAAAAGTAAAAATGTCCATGATTACACATATCATACGAGATTAGCATGCTTAGCAAAGAATTACTCAATATTGCGTCAGGAGAAAGTTAAGTACAAATATGTTGGTCTTTTTAGAAATTATGATAAACACTGGGGATTAACAATAGAGAACAGTACAAAAGTGTGCTTCAATTGTTCGATCAATAAGCTTATCCAGTTTTACTTATAATTACATAAGTTAAGTGACGAATGTATCACCAACGGCAAATTTAAAAACGTATAAATCAAATGTTTGGACTTTTCATAATGTGGTTAATGAAGAATTCAAATGTGAAAACATGCGTGTCAAAGTTTAGGGCCCATTTTCTACTCAAAATGCCCGGGACACATTTAATATAAGTAAATCTATTTTCATCGGATTGTAGTGAAACTCATTGTTAATCCATTGTTTATCCTAGAATCCTTTTTTATTGCACGGTTGGTGCAGCGGTAAAGCGCTCGACTTTCACCTCCCTCTAATCGTGCTTGGTGGTTTTCCTCGAGTCCTTCGGTTTCCTCCACCATGGAGGAAATATAGTATATGTGGAGAGGGATAAATATAGAATTGGTCTTCTTTCAAATCCATGTAAAAAATGGGGGGGGGGGTCTAAACTACATCCTTTAACACTATAACCATGCACAATATCTTACAACTTATGTTCTAGTTTGATCGAAGTATTAAAACCTTGTCATGGATTGTGGTACAGACAACCGTCATGTGGTTTGAATATTTATGCGGCAGTCTTTTAGATCTTTAATATTTTTAAGTGATTGTGGTAATACTATACTGGTGCACAAGTTTGCCCCATGAAATCTTTTTGATATCCAATTTAAATTCAAACTTGTCAAATGCTTATTTGAAAATATAAGAATTTGCAATATTTGACACTTTACATCCAACGACTTAAAGATTTATTTGTCAGTTTTTCCTCTTATTTTGGACTTTCAACTTGTGTATTGAAAGATTATGGAAGAGGTGAGGTTTAATCATTAATAATATGAAGATACTGTTCTTGTATGAGAACTGGCAACTTAAACTCGAGATAACATTTATATCTTAGAAGAACATAATGTAATATGCATATATTTTCTTCTACATATTATAGGCACATTTGATCACAAGATAGCTGTTTCCGTGGACGACATCAACAAAGTTGATATGCAGTTTGGTTGCAAGCCATCAGAATCTCTTTGTCTGGCCGACTTTGAGGAGAAAATTTGTATCATATATGACAGAAAATCACTTGCATCGCCCCCAATCTGTTGGATTTGCAAAAATACTTTATGTTACCCTCGTTTATGAGATGGACGCTGACCTGAACTGAACATTTATTCATACTGAATTCGTAATGACATCGTTGCATGTACTGACTAATTACTTACAGGAAGGTAAACTAGGGGCACATGCACAAAGGAACTGAACAGCTACTTAAGACACAAAGCTTGGTTTAAATTAGCAGAAAATGAGACAGATCAGAGAGAAAATCATCGGGAGCATGACACAACAGGACAAACCTGATCCAGTTCGGCTGTTTAATCTAAATTAAATATTACTCGTTATCATAAATGTATGTTAGTCTAACCTTTGAGACAAAGGTTTGCAGTCACACTTTTTAAAAGTGTATCAACACATTACAAAACTTACTGACGTGCAGAGGCTTACAATAGGTCAAAAGTCTCCAATTTATTGCATCCACTTTCTCGACAAGTCATCATTGGTGACGTTTTAATCTGACCTATTGTTCTTCGGCACAATCCTATGGACCCACTTTGGAAGCATTGTAAGTGTTAATATGAAACAGCATCCAACAAGTATTGGATACAAGAAGAAACCCCTTTCTATTTTTTCCAACGCTTTGGGTGGAGGTTTTCTTCTGAAATAAACGTCTATTTTTATGCATTGGCAGTTAATTCATGTTCTATAATGTTTAAGTTCTCCATAAAGAGCAACATATGATTCCTGATTTTTGTAAGCTGAAAAAATGTTAGTTTCTGGTGAAACTGCATGTATATTCCTAAGATACGAGAAAGATGCATGACCTCTCTCCTCTCGTATTGTTAAGAATGCTGAGCTAATGATTTTAATGTTAATTTTGGGCATTATTTTGATTTGTGTCTGTTTGAAATTTATCCAACAGTTGATCATGTACTGTTCAATATATCATGGAAAATGAAACAATATTTTGTTGAGTAAATAAAGCTGGACACAAGAGAAGTGTTTCCAGCTTATGTTTGTTAACCCTTACACCTTTTGCATGCAGATTGTGTTTCATATATTAATTGATCGCAAAATTTATGTTACATGTACAGTGTAATTCAAACAATGAGTGAGTGGACATCAACCAGAATAAATGCAAAGAGATCACGGAAACTCATTTCAACTGGTGATGGCCACATGATATGGAGTTCGAATCATGGATGTCAACTTTTATTACTGTGTAATTTTTACTTTATGCTTTACTGCTTAATCTGACGCTCAGTGTAACACAAGTTTGGTTTGGGAAGAATAATTTCCAAGAATATGTAATTCACATATTTTACTAGTGTGAGTATTCATTTTGAAAAGGACAGTAGTTAGTTGCATACATATTGTGTTCTCATTGCCTTAGCAACTTTTTGTCATGCCTGATTTTTACCCCTGGGCCCATAAATCCAGAGGGGTATTGTCGTCACCTATGCGTCCGTCCGTCCGTCTGTCCATCCGTCCCTACGCCTATGCCTTGTTAATGCCATATCGAAAAAAAAAACTCACTTTACAGAGACCAAATTTTTATCACAGGGAGTTATTGAGGTGCTTCAGGTGGCAATTGAAAAGTAGGTCACTAGGTCTCATTTGTAAGTCACAGTTCTAAAAACTATTGAACGTAGCTTCATCAATTATTCATGACGGTTGGACCTAAGGATGCCCCAGATGCCTATTGAAAGCTAGGTCACTCGGTCACTTGGTCACATATTTAGGTCACAGTAGTAAATTGAAGAAATGGCCATACCATGATATCTTCAAATATTAAATTACTCATTGTAGCTGCACCAATTATTTATGACAGTTGGTCCGGAGATGCCTCAGACACCTAGTAAAAACTAGGTCACTGGGTCAGATATTTAGGTCACAGTGCTGCATTGACGAAAAATGGCCTTGCCACGCCATATCTCCAGAAATACTCACTTTATAGGGACCCAATTTTTATCCCAGAAGCCCATTGAGGTGCTTCAGGTGTCAATTGAAAAGTAGGTCACTAGGTCACATATTAAGGTCAAGGTACTACATTGATGAAAAAACGCCGTTAACACGATATCTAAAAAAATATATTGAATGTAGCTTCATCAATTTTCAGCGCAGTTTGAAAATGGCCTTTCCACGCCATATCTCCAGAAATGCTCACTTTCCTGCAACCAATTTTTTATCACAAAAGGCCATTGAGGTGCTTCAGGTGCCTCGCGAAAAATAGGTTGCTCGGTCACATATTAAGGTCACAGTACTACATTGGAGAAAAAACGCCGTTAAAACAATGTCTAAAAAATATTGAATTTAGCGTCACCAATTATTTATGGCAGCTGGTCCTAAGAATGCCTCAGGTGCCTATTGAAAACTAGGTCACTGGGTCATATATTTAGGTCACAGTGCTGCATTTAAGAAAAATGGCCTTGTCATGATATCTCTGCTCATTGAATTTAAACCAAAGCTTTGTCATTAGGTTAAACAGAAGTGACATGAGCTACTGGAGGTGTATTGTTGTCACCTACGAGTCCGTCCGCCTGTCTGTCCCTCTGTCCTGGCCGAGGGGTTTTGCGGTCACTGATCGGCATCTAGTATTTTATGATTTATGCTTAACCTGAAGCGGGTCATTATAACGCGAGTTTAGTTACGGAAGAACAATCTCCATTTAATGATTAATTCACATATTTTATTCGTGTGGATATTCATATTGAAACATACAGTATTTAGGTGCTTGCGTGTTGTGTTCACATTGTTACAGATACACACTTAATGTCAACTTTTACTGCTGTGTAATTTTATTTGTTTTACTGCCTAAGTAAAAGCAGGCCATTGTGACATAAGTTTATTTTGGGAAGAACAATTTCTACTTAATGTGTAATTCACATATTTTATTCGTGTGAACATTCATATTGAAAAGTACAGTAGTTCGTTGCCTGCGTGCTGTGTTCACATTGTCACTTACCAGTTAATGTTCGATATTGTTCGTAATTTAATGTAACCAAATAAAATTATTTTGAAAAGTACTATTATGATTTGATATTTCATTTAGTGTGTATACCTTTGAAAATAGGGTTGTATGCGTCATGGTAAAAACTTTAAAGAATATTATTGATTATATGAAGACAAGGAAGCATCACATTTTTATACCGAATGCTTTATGTACTAATTTTCATTGTCGTCGAGTTCAGCGGCATCGCAATGCCTGCACAAATCCAGTTAAACGTATATCAAAGTTGATGCCTACTTTATCCGTTAAACAGTAAACCACGTGTAGGTATCTTCCTATTATAAAAGCTTCAAGCAAATTTGTTTCCACTGATCCAACACGAAAATTTGAAAGAGGGGGGGGGGGGACTAACTTTTTGGAACTCTATATATTTGGCTGGTAAGGGGACCATAAATATGGTATGAATCATAGGTCAATTTCCAGGTTTCACATTTTTAGCCCTGAGTACATATTATGGTGGTAGACAAATGCTCACAAAAGAGGAATATTGGTGCTAAATTTGCATATGTTTGTTTTATTTATACAAATGCACAATGTATCTACATTCATTAATAAAAATCCTAATTACACATGATGTGATATGATATGATATATATATATATATATATATATATATATATATATATATATATATATATATATATATATATGTATATATATATATGTATATATATATATATATATATATATATATATATATATATATATATATATATATGTATAGAGAGAGAGAGAGTGAGAGAGCTTAAATGACCTTTACCTGACCATTTGATGCTTTGGTGGTCAAATGGCGAGCATAGAGTGGGCAAAAAATCTAGACAGCACCTCATTACATATAAGGCATTTTCGGAAAGAAGATATTCCACTTTTATTAGTGACAGGCAACAGGAAATTCTAAAAATTGATTGGTAATGTATAAGGCTACCCTGAACATGGCCTGTATCTTATAGTTAATTCACATTTGATCTCAATAATGACAATTAAAATTAGTAATTATACCTAGTTTTGGATATGTACTTTGAATTTTAAAATGACTCTGACCTTCCTTTTTGTAATCTTATTAGCCAACTTGAGAGAATTAAGTATCTGAAAAATGCAAATTGTGAATTTTAGTTGTCAACATAGCCTACATTTGACACTTTGCATTGTTCCTAAGATATTTTCAAAGAGTCCACATAAGAAAATGCATTACATAGTGGCATTACTTGATTGAAAGTTTTAACTGAACCATTAAAGCAATAGGGGAGTTGATAATGAACAGTATCCATATAACAGATGGTGAAGACCTGAAAAATATACATTTCAGAAAGGAACCTGACTTTGACTTTAGTCGGGATTTAAATGCTCTTGTATATTTCTTTGCTTGCCTATGATTGTTGGGCTGGTTACCAGTCAAACGAAAATATGACCAAAAATGCGCTAGGCAGGTATCAGTGTACTGTTGGAATGTAGTGTCTCTGCAATCATCCCTGTTTGGTCGAGAGTAGAAGATAAAAACCAATAGAAAGTTCATGTCCACATGGGATGCCCATTGTCAGTCATATCACTTTACCCTATTTGGTTTGTATAGAGCAAGCTCATCGTGACCAATGCCACGGGTGTGATGCTCACAAGTGGTTGTTTTGTGAGCAGGCACCTCTCTATCCTCTTAGTCTATCTATAATAGGTTTTAAGATATTCAACCTTTTTTTTGAGTGCCCTTAAATAGCATTATTTAAAATGGTACATTTTTCTCTATGTTCATTTAATTGGCAGGTGTCAAAAACCTATGTGTTCAACTTAGAACTCTATGTCTATCTGTAATAGTTCACCAGATACAAAAGTCTTATAGTTTTAATTGTCCTACTTCGCATAATTTTAAACATATCAATTGTTGCAAACCACGTACACAATTTCACCTATGAGGCTATTACCGTACTAAATTACAATGTTTTAGGTTATATAGTTGCTGAAAAAACTGTGTTACAAAATTAGGCGGAACAGAATAAATGAATTGGTAATAAAGAATATTGGGTTAAAATGAAAATGCTTGTGTTTGCACAGACATAATGATTCACTGTGACCCAGCACTGTAACCTAGTGACTTTGGTTTGCTTCATAACACTATCTACACTGATACGCAAAAATCATGCAAACTCTGAAGATCTGTTCATCGAAAAAGGGGTAACAGCCTTGACAAGATTTTACATTACTGTATCCCTTTGATCCAGACATGTGACATACTAATCAAATTTTACATTTTGACACTAACTATAGTGATATAGACAACAAGCATGCAAAAGTTAAGGTGTTGTTATGGACGATTGAATGACAGCCCGCACAAAATTCTACATTCATGACACTGTGACTCAGATATGTAACCAGTGACTTTTTGCTTTATGGCACTACCTATAGTGTAGGCAATAATTATGCAAAGTTTGAAGAAGATCTATTCATTCATGAAGGAATAATACCTAGACAAGGTTCTATATTAATATAAGAATATAACCAATATGACTGAATAGTTTTGCTCCTGGACATATTTTATGGTAATATGCAACAAACAAAATTTTAAGAGGATCTGTTTCTTCAGGAAGAAATGTGTCCCGAGATAATTTGCTTGCAAGGATGTGCTAATAGATGGATCTTGTAACCTTTAAAATGAGATTAATGTCACGAAAATCTAATCAGATCAAGACATGCTATCAAGACACAATTGAGGTAAATTTTAGTCGACTCTGCTTGTGAAATGGGCTCTGTGTCATTGAACATGAGGTCAAGGTAAAAATGTAATCACATAAAGAAAGATCCATGGTATAAATGAGGTAAATGTGAGTTTGATGTGGCCTTGAAAATAAGGTCAATGTCAAAATGTAATCAGGTCAAGAAAGATGCTTGGTATTAATGAGGTAGATGTCAGTTTCATGTGGCCTTGAAAATTAGGTCAGGGTCAAAATATGATCAGATTAAGAAAGATGCATGGTATAAATGAGGTACATGTGAGTTTTGAATCATGCTGTTAGCAAGAATTCTGCTATGGTCAGACGGTCAGAAAGACGGATGGATCAACAGTCCGATGGATTGATGGACAGATGAACAGACAGTCGCACAAGTTAAAAACAATATGCCCCCAAAACTTAGTTTAGTATGGTTAAAAAATCATTTTTCAAAATGTTTTATCTGCCATCAGTAGTAGAAATTTTGATGAGCATTCTTGATCTCAAAAAGTATATATAGCAATTAATATTGAAAATAATAATTACCATATATGTACGTGCTTGCCAAACTACCCAACAGAAAAATAAATCTAGGTTAGGCTGCCTGTTTAATGGATGCTACACCAAGGGAGGTCTATTGGTCACATTTTCTCTTATCTGTACTTTAAAAATAACAGATAAAAGTAATATTTTGTACTTTTGACCACTGTTTTTGTGGACCCTTCCGCTATATATCTTCTATCTTAACTACCCATACAAAATGTACATATGTGTATTTATTGACTTTGACGTAATCAAGTGGTCATTCCCTTTTTACAGTCAAATCTGCACTTCGCTTTTATAGTAATAATTTATTCATTGATAGGTAACGAATTTGCACAAATAAGAATTCATCATCTCAGGGCTACATCTTACTTCGATATTCATCAAGTTAATTCTGTTTCCTTCCAATGAAAATGTATACAGATTGGCCTGGGTAGTACTTACCACCTACGAATTCACCACTTTTATTGCAATATGTACCGTCTTATTGAAACTTGACCTGCATGTTTGACCTAATTCTTAAGGTTTGTTAAGTCGAAAGTACCTTTAGCAAAATCTGCATCATACGAACTTTACACCAATCGATTAAATCCTGTATGGATGTTTAGACTGCACGCGTATTTTGGTTTTACGTGCTTAGTGAGTATTTTTGAAGTATTTCAACATAAATGCTTTAAAAAATTGCGGTCACCCAACCTGAGGATCAAGTCTGGCTGGCAACAATTTTAATTCGTTTTTGCTTTTCTTCTATCAAAAATAGAGCTTTTAATTATGTGAACACCGTTAACGATATACTTGTATATTTCAAGAGTTGCTTTTAACATTGTTATATAATTCATTCATAAAAATTTAGTTTTGACCAACATTTCAAGGTCCTTTCTCCTTCAGCATTGAGTCAAACCACATCAGTGACCGGTATTTGTAACAAGTATTGGATGAAATTTTAAATATATGCAAGTGTCCTCGATATTATTGTCATACGTTTTGATATGTTTGTTGCTATTGATCAATGAATTTTCTGGATTTTGAAACTTGACCTTGACCCACTTTCAAGGTCATGCTCTTTTTTTAGCAATTCTCTCTGCAAGGATAAAGATATGAATGGAATTCTGTGGACTTTAAGGAACATTTTAATATTAAACACCGCGTGATAGCATACCAGGCCAGAAAAAAATCACCCTTCCCAGGTCAAACGCTTTTCATGACATCCGATATGAATCTCTGTATCTTGCCATTTACTCTTTTTCAAGGTTATGTCGAGGTTCAAGTAATATTTTCTAATATAATGCACATAAAGTATCTATTGATAAAGACCAAGTGATAAACTGTTTGTTTCTTTTGATTATTTACAAGAATTTCAATGTCACATTCCATGACAAGAACAAGATTTATGCAAAACTATTATTCCTATGAGCTGATCATGTCATGGGGCGAATATGTATACCAAATCATTATTCATGTCACTTGTGAAGGTCATTTCAAAATTATTGAGAAAATTTAACTATGTACCAGATGGAACAATTAGAAACCCGTTATCTTTATATTATGCTGAACTAGAACTTTGTACGCATGTATATCACGTTAATATTATGAAAACTTGCTGGAACATATCAGTCTCTTTCTACTATTGTAATTAAAGGAATGAATTTAAGGTCATTTGAAAGTCTTATCAAGGTCATGGTTTTCATGGTAGCAACATAAATTACTTTAATAAGTTGTATATTTATACAAAGCTAGGGTCTGTTATATGCAATTTCAGTAAAGTTATACACATTAGAACAACGTAATGAGTACTATTGCGCTGTCAATACATGCATAAGGTTTTGAAAGTTAACCATTGATTATAAACACATACCATATTCCAGGCCAATAAAAATATACAAGCCAATGGTTGAAAGTACCTCCCTGCAGATGATCACAAAGCGGGACTCATTCTTTTCGAAAATACAAGACTATTGAGAGATATTGCTGGGTAAGGTACTTTGGTGAAGGTTTATTATTGTGAATTTTTCAAAATGTGCTTCCAGATTCGTCTATTCTGACTTCTTTAATTAAGAAATGAATGTCAAGGTCACTCAGAGTTATTTGTAGGTAATATCAAGGTCAAACTTTTTTCTTAATGGAAACATAAGTTCTCAGAAAAAATGCATGTTCATGTAAATTTGTTATGCATGTTATGCATTTTTGTATAGTTATACACATTTAAACACAATTCTGTGTATTATCACGATGCAAATACGGCCAAAGAGTTACCAGATATGATCCAATGGCACATATCATATTCAAGAAAGTGAAAAACATGCCAGGCACTTGTTTAAAAAAATCCTCCTGGCAAAGAGTGATAGAACTATAATTCATCTTTACAAAGCAAAATGATTGAGTACCGCTAATTAAGTACCTCCAAAACTTGTATTACTTGCTTCTTCAAGTAAGTTCCATTAAAAAGAAACAATCATTTTCTCAATGTGGAACGGTTCTCTTTCACACAGAGGGAGGAGTCATTACAAAAGAGTACTTTATTCAACTGGATTGGTGCAGGTATTGTGGACTATGAAATTTGCTTCACAAATCATTTGGTGTCAGAGTATCGGGTTGTCTTCATTGTTGCCAATATTTAAGCCCCCCTGAGAGAGGAGGCTTATTGGGGTTGTTCGGTTTATTTCTGCATTGATCGTTTGGCCTGGTCCAAATTTGATTTTTTTTGAGGGAGGGGGACTTTCTGCCCAGGTCTTAAAACCATATACGGGAATGTATTTCTCTTCCCCCCCCCCCCCTCAAAAGAGGGTATGTTCACAGGGGTTAATCAATTTCTTTTTATCTTTATCGTTGAGACCAAATTTGGTTTAGGAGAATTTCTTAGGTTCCCCTCGAGTGCACTACTATCAATGACATTTTTTTTTCTGTTTCTTTCTTCTGTCCGTGTTTGCACTTGATCTCCGATACGATTGAGTTCTCAAAAATGACCTTTGGGCACAGTAATAGTTATGAGTGAGCAATGCCCACCTGATATTTTATTTTGTCAGTGGCTTTATTTTTTATATCGTGAACTACTTAGCTGTTTTCGCAAATAAGTGGATTATTGCTCATTATTTTTCAACGGAAATGCCTTCCATAGAGAGCTTGGCTTGTCCCTTAAAAACACTTTACTAATACATAATGCCACTCAGAATCAAAAATCAAGGTCATATGGCCTGCGGAAGGTACAGAAATGTGAAAATGTGATCTCAGACCGCTTGCATTCAAAGTTGATACTATGTATGAAGATTGGGCCTATACTGAAGATGTGCACCTGATAATTTATTAATGTCCTTGACTTTCATTTTTACAAAAACGTGACCTACTTTTTCCATATATGCACTTTGTTCCCTCTATTTATTCAAGTGAGGCTGACTTCTGATAAATGAACTAAATGAATCAAGTTAAAAGCCATTTATTGTAAAATTTACATATGGTAACGTTTTGGTTTCAAACTAATTTTTAAGGTCACGAGCCGCTTCGATTAATTTTAATTATTTTCGCCAACAACTTCATTGTCGCTCAACATTTTTTTCAATGCAGGTGCCTCCTGTGGATAGGTTGTCCCTTTTCAAACATTATATTAAATCACAAGCTACCACTCAAATCAAACAGCAAGATCATTTTGACTCTAGAATTTAAAAAAAGTGTCTGTGCTAGATGTCCAATATGGTTTAGTTCTCAAAAATGATCTTTGGGCACCTTAATAATCTTGAGGTAAAGATTTTCACCTGATATATGTTTTGACATAGGCCTATTTTCAAAGTTGTGATCTAGTAAGGCACTTTTGCTAATAACTACATTACTGTTCAGTATTTTTTGACGGGGATGCCTTCCATGGATAGCTTGTCACCCTAAAACGTTTGTAAATTCACATTATACCACTCAGAATAATAGGTGAAGGTCATACAGCCTCTTTGAACTGCAGAACATTTGCAACCATGACTAGCGGGCAGTGGAGGGAGGGTTTACTTGCAATCGCTTTGCGATTGCAGACTTCTAAGGTTTTTTTCTGCTATCACAATAATAGTCATCAGTGACAAATTTGAACCTGATATTTATTTTTGACCCTAACCTAATTTTCAAGGTCACGACCTACTTGGGTTATTTTCGCAATAACTTCACTATCGCTTATTAGCTTTCACTAAAAATGGCTCCTGTAGGTAACTTGTAACCTTACAAACATTTTACTAATCACATACTGCCTTTCAAAAGCAAATGCTAGTGCCATATGGCATGGGAAGGTCAATAAGGCGAAAATTTGTTGTTTGTCGATATCATTTGCGACATATCTCAAGGACCGCTTGCTTTCAAGAGTTGCTATTATGCATGAAGATTGGGCCCACACTAGAGATGTGCACCTAATGATTTACTAATGTCCTTGACCTTTCTTTAAAATGACCTTATTTTTCCATTTATTGACTTTATTTCTTCTATTTATTCAAATATGGCTGACGTCTGATAAATGACCTTTAATCAGGTTAAAAGGCATATTTGTAAAAATTATAAATGGCTACTTTTGGCCTTGACCTAATTTTCAATGTCATGACGTGCTTAGGTTAATTGTAGCTGTTTTCGCTTAAAACTTTATTGTCGCTCAATATTTTTCAATGCAGGTGCCTTCCATGGATAGATATATCCTTTGCAAACATTTTATTAGATCTCAAGATAGCATTCAAAATCAAAATTCAAAATCATATGGTCTCTAGAAGTTAAACATGTATGCGCTGGATGTCCAATATGGTAAAATTCTCAAAAATTATTTTTGGACACTGTAATTGTCTTAAGTTAAAGATTTGCACTTGACATTTGTTTTGAGCTGGACTTATTTTGTACGGTCGTGACCTGATTAGGCTGTACTAGTTAGTAACTTCACTATCACTCTTTATTTGCTGATAGATATGCCTTCCATGTATAGTTTGTTCCCCTAAGAAACATTTAAAAACTTACATGATGCCATTCACAATCAAGGTATTGTAGACTCATTGAACTGCAGAACATTTGCATAAATCACTTGCACGCGGGCAGAGGCTTCCGTTGCAATCGTTACGCGATTACAGACTTCAAGTTCTTTAACCTTTTGGCCATTACGCATACAATCCTATTCTCAAAAGTGTGCACAAAAAATTGCAAAACAGAATAGAACTTATTAACATAATTTTATTTCGTAATATTAAGTTACAAACACCACTGAACAGTAATTGCTAATTGTATGTGACGATGTGAAAACAACACGTAAGCAACTAACTACTGTATGTTTCAATATGAATAGTCACAAGAATGAAATATTTGAATTAGACATTACGTGGACATTTATCTTCCCAAATTAAACTTGTGTTGCAATGACCTGCGTCGGGTTAACCAGTGAAACATAAAGTAAAACAACACAGCACTAAAAGTTGACATTCATGATTCGAACTCCACCTTAGGTCCCCCTTTCTAGCTGAAATGAGGATATATGATCTCGAGGCATTTATTGTGCTTGATGTCCACTGACAATTTTTTTCAAAAATACACTATCCACATAACATTAAATTTGCCATCAATTAATACATGAAAAATAACTTGCATGCAAAAGGGTTAACAGCCGTCAGCATTTTGCGCTTCCCTCGTTTCTGCTTTATTTATTAAACACAATATCGTTTTATTTTTCAAATATATTAAACATTACGTGATCAACTGTGGGATACATTTCAAACAGACCAATATAAAAAGCACTCTGAATGATTAGAACATGAAGGTGGTTTCCATAATCAAAAAAGGGCCCAAAGTTAACATTAAAAATATTAGTTCAGCATTATAAACAATCAGAGATGAAAGAGGTCATGCATCTTTCTGGTACCTGAGGAAAACATAAAATTATGTAGTTTTGCCACAAACTATAACATGTTCCACCTACAAAAATCATGAATCATGTGTTCCTTTTACAGGCTGACTAATACATGATGGAACATGAGTTAACTGCTAATGCCTGAAAACACACGTAAATGTCAGTTAATAACCTCCACCCGAAGGCTTGAAGAGAAAAGTGTTTCTAGTCGCATCCAATACTTGTGGGCTGCTTAAAATGCTTCCCGAGTGTGTCCGGATGATTGTGCCGAAACACAATACGCCCGGTTAAAACATCACCAACACAGACCAGATGGTGACTTAATTGTTGTAGTATAATTTGAGCAGTCTTTCTGTAAAACTGAAACGTATATTTTTTTAGGTTATGAAAAAGTCGATGCTGTAAACTGGAGACTTTTCACCTGTAATTTACTGCAAACCGGTTAATTTCGTCATGTGCTTATATATATTTTCAAAAAGTATAACTGCTAACGCTTCCCTCAATTGGATTATGCTCTCAGAGGTTCGATTCATTAATTTATGATCAGATGTAATTTTTATTAAGTTTGGATAGCCCATGTTTCTACTGTCGTTTCATGCTCCCGATGATTTTCTCTCTGATTTGTCTCACTCCCTGCTCATTCAAAACCCGCATTGTGTCATTAAGTAGCTTTTCAGTTCATTTGTTCCTGTTTCTCAGGCTAATACTTGACTCTAAGTTCACCTCCCTACAAGTAATTAGTCACTACACGGTGTCATCACGATTTCAGTGTGAAAAACGTTCAGTTCATGTCGGCGTCCATCTCATGAACGAGGGCAACATAAAGTATTTTTGCATCTGCAACAGATTGTGGGCGACGCAAGTGATTTTCTGTCATATATGCTACAAAATATTCCTCAAAGTCGGCCAGACAAAGAGATTCTGCTGGCTTGCGACAAAACTGCATATCAACTTTGTTGATGTCGTCCAAGGAAATCGATATTTTGTGATCAAATGTGCCTGTAATATGTAGAAGAAAAATATGTACATTACCTTGTGTTCTTTTTAAAATGTAAATGTTATCTCAAGTTTAAGTAGCAAATGTCCATACTAGAATAGATTTTAAAATTGTTTTTAGTAAACCTTGTCTATTTCATAATCTTCAAATACACAAGTTGAAAGTCCAAAACAACAGGAGAAACTGACAAATAAATCTTTAAGCTGTAGGATTTAAAGTGTCAATTACTGCGAATTCATATATTTCTTTAACATGCATTTGACCGGTTAGAATTTAGATTGGATATTAAAATAATATTTCGTGAGGCAAACTTTCGAACCAGTAATGTAAGAAGATAATCACTTTATAGTCAAGAATGTCTTAAAGACTTCCACATAAATACTCAAATTACACGAACGCTGCCTGAATCATAATCCATGACAAGTTTAATACTTCGATCAAACTACAATAAAATCTTGTTTTTTTAATTGGAGAAAATTTCAACCTATCATGACCTTAAACCATTCCCATAACGTGTAAGATATTGCGCTATGTCAACAAATGTGTTCGGGGATTCAAGGATATACAATGGGTTAGCAATGAGCATACTAAAAACCCCATGAAAACAGATCTTCTTTTGATTAAAATACGTCCAAGTCATTTTGAGTGGAAAAAAGACACTGAATTTAATCAAGCATGTTTTTACATTTAAATTCTTGATTGGAAACAAGATGAAAAGTCCAAACATTATTATTCATAATTTGTTGAAACTTGCCTTTGGTAATACATTTCTCACATACCTAATTCTGTAATAAATGTCTCGCAAACCTAATGTTATTTTAAGTGAAACTGGAATAGTTTACTAATAAAACAATTGAAGCATTGTCGTAATCCTGCAAAGGAAGGAAAATTCCAATTGGATTTATGCCGTCAACTAAGTCATTATCTTAAATGATAGCTCCTTTCTCAGCGTCCAGTGTGCACTGAACTTTTAGAACAGTTGTGTAATCATGGGCATAAAGTTATTAGTCTATCTGTGGGGTCAACATTTTCTACCACAATTTATTATTTTGGCTCTTAATAAAGAGAATTTGAATCATGTATATATGTTTACTTTAACGTGTTGTTCACAAAATGCGAAACAATGGTCAAAACTAGTTTTAAACGGTATAATCCATTGTATATCTTTTCACCAATTTTATTCCATGACTCCTGGAGGCACAGACGAACTTCTCCCCTAACTTTATGACGCTGCCTTGACTTCAAATGGGTCTTTTTCTCAACATTATGATTTTTTTTCATAAAGATAGTATTTATATGGTACGGTGGCCCATAAGTGGCAATTATCTTTAATTTTTGTATTGTTTTTAACTCGAAATTTATACCGAGGGGAAAACATTTTAATCTGAATAAAGATATTTGTACCATGGGCCAAAACTATCTAACTGGGTAAAAAACACTTCTATCTGTGTAAAAAATCTTTTTACCACGGGTAAACACTTTTTACTTGGGGAGAAACATTTCCACTGGGTAAAAATATTTCCACCACGGGCAGGAACTTGTTACCTGGGTAAATTCATTTCTACCAGGGTGAGATATGTCTATTGTGGGAAAACATTTTATTCAGTCCAAGTAGAAGCATTCCCGATCGACTCACACTATGTGATATTTCACCAAACCAGAAAATGGAACGCCAGTTCAGTGACTTTATTCTGGCATAGTTATTGCCTCCTCCTTTATTATACGTCACCAAGTTATACTGTTTTACGCTCATCATATAATTCTGGGAATGAATACATGATGTCCGGTTTTCCAGCTGGGCCACCAGATAGTCCACGAATTGTATGTGTATTCCACTCTGTCATTATGCTTTTGAGATCTCTCTGAGTGAATGTACCAAAACAAAATCGTGCGCATTCTCTGAAAAAAAAATATAGGGGATGAATATATTCACGCGGTCCACAAACGAGTATGACCTTTTGGGCATAAAACTAACAGGCATTTTGGTTACAGAATTTACTTTCTTTCTTCTCATCTATTTCATTCCAATTTTTGGCAGACCTACAAGTAGCTTGTCCTGTTTGGGTCTCGTAGTAAACGTGCATTGCAATTATTATGGCAAACATCACCAGAATTGGACACTTTAAAATTTACATTCAGCCGTAAACTTTCTTCCATTGAAAGAGCAACATTATACCTGAACGCACATAATCTTAGATTCAAATGTATGTATCTATTTTAGATAATCCCCAGGCATGTTTTTGTCGAAATGTGGAGTTTACATATAGAATGCTATTTAATAACCTGGGCCCTGGCCACTTGTTCCACTATAGGTAGTCATATTGTATCATTAAATCCATGATAGAAGTTTCTGGGTACAGGTGTTGACATCAGAGCCTGACTGCGGCGTACACGTGGTAAATTTTGTAAAAACAAGATATATCAATGGAAATAGGTATAACATGCAATGGGAACTCCACAAATAAGTAAGTACAACAGAGGTGGTTCCGATGTAAAAATTGGCACTTGAGGAAGTAACAGGAGCAATAATGCGGGGTTTTGTTTGTTTGTTTGTTTGTTTGTTTTTTTTTGTTTTGTTTTGTTTTGTTTTGTTTTGTTTTGTTTTTTTGTTTTTGTTTTTTTTTTTTGTTTTTTTTTTTATTTTTGCTTTTGTTTTTGTTTTTGTTTTTGTTTTTTTTTTTAAACTGCAATTGACTTCTTGGTTTTCATTAATATCAAATGTTAAATAAACATATTAAATTAATCAAGCTCTTCATTCATTGTCAAATAAAAAAGAAAATGTGCAAAACAAAAGTATTCTATCCTTTAATCCAGTCCAAATCGCTCACAGGTGAACCAGATTTCCTGGTTTGAGCAAGCCGAGGGTCTCCATATCTCTGAATGTATCAATCCAGTACCCCATGCCCAACTC